>WEDG01002992.1:0-87327 GCA_017591395.1 Schistocephalus solidus
CTAACAGGAAGGGGTGAGTCGGGGCATGGCAGGCATTCTAGGGAAGGGACAAATCCACCTAAGGGGATGTGATGTTACGTTTAGCGCAGGCTCACGCCACGCCAGTTACATTCGCCTGATTCCGCCCTGATGTCTGCCTTTCCCGCCTCATTCGTCAGCGTGGTCACCTCCCGATGCCGCCCGGGTGTCGCCTAACACGCCGGCTCCGTCACTGTTCACTACATGTCACGCGGTACAGCCTTTTAGTTTCCACTGAGACCGTGACGCCTTATCGATAATTCTGTCCTCATCGACTGGTCACAGCCGCAGAAAGCCTGCAGGCGCAGACACGCACACACACGAGTTCGACCGTCGTAGTCCGACGATGTCCACCGTATGCTCCTGGGAAAGTTGAGCAGAGAGGTGACTTGCGCGTGATTTAGTTTAAAGTGATAGTAGACTTGCGCTGCATCTACCGCACTCTCTCCTCCTCCCACTAAGGCCGGTGTCAAGACCAGAGTCAAGAAGACCGGAGGCGGGAGAGGACACAGGTGGCTGGCGCGGCCGGGTCCCCTAAGTCCTAGCCGCCCCTAGGGCGTGCCACCACACCTCTATGTTCGGCATTTGTCGTGGGGAGCGCAACCCGAATAACGTCTGCCGTGCCCTAATGTGGCCCCGTGTTGGTCCAACGCATCTACCACGTGGCCGTTTAGGGGGCACACACACACACACGACAGTTCGACCGTCGATTTCGACGGGGTCCACCGTATGCTCCACACCAGGTGGTTGCGGGGACAGTAACTTTGCGCGTGAATTAGTTTTGGTGATGAAGCCTTGCGCTGCAGCACCGCACTCTCTCCTCCTCGCCCACCTGAGCCCGGTTTCAAGACAGAGTCAAAGAAGACCGGAGATGGGAGAAGGGCGCAGGTGGCTGGCGCGGCCGGAGCCGCCCCTGGGCGATGCCACCACACCTGGCTCGGATCCCACGGAGTGGAGTGCCATAAAGGCTACATTAAGAAGGAGCCATTGCAACCTGACTCTCAGTCCGCCAGTCAGCCACTCCACACAAAACACACATTGGGCTGACCACGCGGTCCGAGTTATCCCGTCAGTTGGCAACCTTCCAAGCCACGGCTTTTACCGCACCGTGATAGTTTTCAAGCGCGTCAGATTGTTTTATAGTGAGGAATATGCGCTGAGCTGTCGACCTCACTCTCTCCCCACCCCCCACAATCAGACCACTGTCCGAGCCGATCAGTTGTCTGATGCGGAAGCGGGCGCAGCTGCTGGTGACCTCATCTACGTGTACTACGTACATGACCTGGCCCCCAAAACTACAGCACCAGGATTTCACACAACAGGGGGTTGAATGGCTTACATCTCACATGTGAGATAGCCAGAGAGTCACGCTAAGAAGGAGCCATCGCAGCCCTGACTCTCAAAACCACCAGTCAGCCACTCCCACACAACACACATTGAACTAACTGCGAGGTCGGAGTGTAATTGTCAGTTGGCATCCTTCCAACCGCGGCACTCAACGTTACCGCACTCTCTTCTCCTCCCTCACCTGAGCCCGGTCTCATGACACAGTCCAGAAGACCGGAGATGGGAGAGGGCGCAGGTGGCTGGCGCGGCCGGAGCCGCCCTGGGCGTGCCACCACACCTGGCTCGGATCCCACGGAGTGGAGTGCCATAAAGGCTACATTAAGAAGGAGCCATTGCAACCTGACTCTCAGTCCGCCAGTCAGCCACTCCACAAAACACACATTGGGCTGACCACGCGGTCCGAGTTATCCCGTCAGTTGGCAACCTTCCAAACCACGGCTTTAGCGCACCGTGATAGTTTCAAGCGCGTCAGATTGTTTATAGTGAGGAATATGTGCTGAGCTGTCGACCTCACTCTCTCCCCCACCCCCACAATCAGACCACTGTCCGAGCCGGTCAGTTGTCTAATGCGGAAGCGGGCACAGCTGCTGGTGACCTCATCTACGTGTATTACGTACATGATCTGGCCCCCCAAACACAAGCACCAGGATTCCACACAACAGGGGGTTGAACGGCTTACATCTCACATGTGTGAGATAGCCAGAGGTCACGTTAAGAAGGAGCCATCGCAGCCTGACTCTCAAACCACCAGTCAGCCACTCCACACAACACACATTGAAATAACTGCGAGGTCTGAGTGTAATTGTCAGTTGGCAACCTTCCAACCGCGGCACTCAACGTTACCGCACTCTCTTCTCCTCCCCCACCTGAGCCCGGTCTCATGACACAGTCAAGAAGACCGGAGATGGGAGAGGGCGCAGGTGGCTGGCGCACACACACACACACACACATAACACACTGCTCTTTAGACACGTTGGATCAATATGGGGGTCGAATTGGGGTACGACATGGCTTGATTAGGCGGTGCATCGTCCAGCATCCCGTTACGACAATTCGACCGTCGATTTCAGCAATGTTCACCGTGTGCTCCACAGCAGGATGGAGCAGGGACTGATGTAACGAACCACAGTTCCAACAGACTTTTTTGAATGGACTGGTAGACTTTTCACGCGGATCCTGGATGAGGATGGAGTGATGGAATGTCGGTGAAGATGCCGGTGCCCCCTTCCACACTCGAACGCTGACCCCCATCCCCACGAGTACCGTCGCCGCTTATCGTATCGCTACCCTCCGTTCAATGTCAGCATCCCCTCGTCCCGACCCTGCAGTTGCTCACAGCGTTGCACTCCCCACCGGTTATCCAACAGACATGACGTAATTCCCCCCACTCCCAAAGGGATATCGCCTCATTAGAATCCATTTCCAACATTTCTGCCGTTCCTTCTAATGACTGTTGCGTTTGAGTGATCGGCATGGTGCTTAGAGACCCTGTTCAATACGCGCATCGTCTAATAACGACTACAGGTGCGTTACTCGACCGTGGGTGTGTGCAAACCTCGAATTCTTCGGCCGCTACACTGTGGCCGATACAATCCCCCCAAGGCTATAGGGTTTGCCAAAGGTTCACAAACCGGACCTGACAATACGGCCGATATTAGACATGTGCAATTTACTCCGTCAAGCCATTGCAAAGTGGCTCGCAGAAAGGCTTAAGCCGATTCGACACCAAACAGTACCACGTATCCTACAGGACACGTTTGAATTCATCGATTCCGTAAGAAGCACAAATCTCAATGTCTTAACGATGTCCTTAAATTCCACGTCTTTTTTCACCCATATTCCTCTCATTGAAACCATTGAATTTTTGCGTGACAAGATTTTAAGACGGGAGTTCCCAATCGGTATGCTGGTCGGGGACCTCAATAAATTGCTCTTTCACTGCACGCTAAATGTTCAGTTCAGTCTCTATGGTCCATGACCTGGTGACGGGACTACCCCTTGGACCTCTACCATCTGATGTCTCCATGGGCAACCTGAGAACAACCAGCTCTCTCCAGTTATAAAGGACCTTTTTTTCCTATGCTCGACATGTAGATGCTATTTTTTCCAATAGAAAAAAAAATACAGTGAATCAGGCTCACCCAGCGCTAACCTTCACGTTGGAAAAAGAGAAAGGAGAAGGCCGCCTCTTTCTGGACGTCCTACTTAACAGAACGCCTTATGGAACAATTCGTAGAAGTGTATTTTGTAAGACAATATGGACAGGCAAATACACAAATTTCTAGTTTTTTACCGATTAGTTAGAAACGAAGCCTAGTCCACTGTCTGGAGAATGAATTCGCCCTTATACAAAACACTCTGCGAGAAAATGGATTTCCCAAGAGGGTTATCAATAAATATACGGAGGAACGTTCTAGAAAATCAGATGTGCCGATGGCTAAGCAGAAGGACTTGTTTCTTAAATTGCCTTTGCAAGTGGATCAGGCGATCGAAATTCTACATCGTCGTTTAAACGTCCCTATCACGCGCCCGTGCACCGTCGCTAGTGTTCTTAAGCACTCCACTTCTTCGCCTTCAAGGCAAGGATAGACTGCCCTTTCAAACCTCTTCAATGTGCATCTACGCCTTCACTTGCTCTTGTGGGGCAAGTTAAATCGGTCAAGCATCCAGGCGCCTATGCAAGCGGATGTGCGAGCAACATCCCCCCTGGCTAAATCCAGGCATGGTAAGGTCCATCTCTAGCGCAAGTGTGGCTCACTCGGTTGACAGAGGTCACCAGTCAGTACATACGAGTGGTCAGTATTATGTGTATGCGTGTGTTTATTAGGGGTTACTTACTCGAGGACTGCAATTCGGGTTCGATGATCACTGAATTTGGCATCAAAGGCACCGTTAGGCAGATTAGCTCCAAGCTGACCCCTTTAATGTTAACTAGATCGTGTGTGTAGCGCAGGCAAAGGGGCAGCCACTGCGCCGAGTTCGCTTCCGGTCGTCCTGATTTTCTGTCTTGCCATAGGGATGGCGGAGTAGACAGAGGGGGATAGATGCTGCGGAAGTCTGCTATCACCATAAACTGATTCACGCACACACACACACGACAGTTCGACCGTGGTATTCCGACGATGTCCACCGTATGCTCCATGGGAAAGTGGAGCAGGGACGGTGACTTGCGCGTGATTTAGTTTAACGTGATAGTAGACTTGCGCTGCATCTACCGCACTCTCTCCTCCTCCCCCACCTGAGCCCGGTGTCAAGACAGAGTCATAAAGACCGGAGGCGGGAGCAGACGCAGGTGGCTGGCACGGCCAGGTCCCCTAAGTCCTAGCCGCCCCTAGGCGTGCCACCACACTTCCCATGTTCAGCATTTGTTATGGGAGCCCAACCCGAATATCGCATGCCGTGCCCTAATGTGCCCCCCGTGTGTGTCCAACGCATCTACCACGTGGCCCATTTAGGGGGCACACACGACAGTTCGACCGTCGTAGTCCGACGATGTCCACCGTATGCTCCATGGGAGAAGTGGAGCAGGGACGGTGACATGCACGTGATTTAGTTTAAAGTGATAGTAGACTTGCACTGCATCTACCGCACTCTCTCCTCCTCCCCCACCTGAGCCCGGTGTCAAGACAGAGTCATAAAGACCGGAGGCGGGAGCAGACGCAGGTGGCTGGCACGGCCAGGTCCCCTAAGTCCTAGCCGCCCCTAGGCGTGCCACCACACTTCCCATGTTCAGCATTTGTTATGGGAGCCCAACCCGAATATCGCATGCCGTGCCCTAATGTGCCCCCCGTGTGTGTCCAACGCATGTACCACGTGGCCCATTTAGGGGGCACACACGACAGTTCGACCGTCGTAGTCCGACGATGTCCACCGTATGCTCCATGGGAGAAGTGGAGCAGGGACGGTGACATGCACGTGATTTAGTTTAAAGTGATAGTAGACTTGCACTGCATCTACCGCACTCTCTCCTCCTCCACCACCTGAGCCCGGTGTCAAGACAGAGTCAAGAAGACCGAAAGCGGGAGAGGCCGCGGGTGGCTGGCGCGGCCGGGTCCCCTTAGTCCTAGCCGCCCCTAGGCGTGCCACCACACCTCCCAGGTTCGGAATTTGTTAGCGGATCGCAGCCCGAATAACGCATGCCGTGTCATGCTGTGGCCCCCGTGTTGGTCTAACACATCTACCACGTGGCCCTTTTAAGGGGCACACAACACACACACAGTTCGACCGTCGTAGTCTGATGATATCCACCGTATGCTCCACGGAAGGGTGGTGCACGGACGGTGACTTGCTCACGAATTAGGTTTAAGTGATAGTAGCCTTGCGCTGCAGCTACCGCACTCTCTCCACCTCTCGAACCTGAGCCCGGTGTGAAGACAGAGTCAAGAAGACCGAAGGCGGGAGCAGATGCATGTGGCTTGCGCGGCCAGGTCCCCTAAGTCCTAGCTGCACCTAGGCGTGCCACCACAACTCCCATGTTCAGCATGTGTTAGCGGAGTGCAACCCGAATAACGCGTGCCGTGCCATGATGTGGCCTCCGTGTTGGTCCAACACATCTACCACGTGGCCCGTTTAGGGGGCACACAAAACACGCACAAATCGACAGTCGTAGTCCGACGATGTCCACCGTATGCTCCATGGGAAAGTGGAGCAGGGACGGTGACTTGCGCGTGATTTAGTTTAAAGTGATAGTTGACTTTCGCTGCATCTACCGCACTCTCTCCTCCTCCCCCACCTGAGCACAGTGTCAAGATAGAGTTAAGAAGACCGGAGATGAGAGAGGGTGCAGGTGGCTGGTGCGGCCGGAGCCGCCCCTGGGCGTACCGCCACACCTGGCTCAGATCCCACGGAGTGGGAGTGCCATAAAAGGCCACATTTAGAAGGAGCCACTGCAGCCTGACTCTAATTCCATCAGTGAGCCACTCCACACAAAACACACATTGGGCTGACCACGCGGTCCGAGTTATCCCGTCAGTTGGCAACCTTCCAAGCCACGGCTTTTTGCGCACCTTGATAATTTCAAGCGCGTCAGAATGTTTATAGTGAGGAAAATGCACTGAGCTGTCGACCTCACTCTCTCCACCACCCGAACCACCAGACCGCTGTCCGAGCCGGTCAGTTGTCTGATGTGGGAGTGGGCGCATTGGCTGACGGGTCGGCGTACCCGTATTCGCGCGCCACGGCATGACCTGGCCCCCATAACGCACACACCAGGATTCATCAGCTGTGGTCCAACATGCTTTTAAATCTCAGCAGGGATAGTGTCCGCGCCAGGTGCTTTCCCACTGGATTGTTACTGCGCGGCTATGATGGTTTCTTGGCGAGAGGGCGGGAGATCAAGGTTGGCATTGATTTCCACTTCAGGCAGTCGATCGATGGCGGCGTCGGAGATGGTGGAGGGCTGGTTGAGAACCCATTGAAAGTGCTCTGCCCATCGCGTCAGGATTTGCGTCTTCTTAGTGGGCAGCGTCTTGCCGTCGGCACTGAGAAGAGGGGCGGCGCCTTTGACGGGAGGTCCGTAGACAGCCTTGGTGGCGGTGCAGAAGTTCTTCCATACGTTTCGGTCTGCGTACCCCTTGATTTCCTCGGCTTTGCGCGTCATCCAGGCATCCTGCATCTCCCGCAGCCGTTGCTGTACAAGGCGGCGACTTCGGTAGAAGGCTGTCTTGTTTGTAGCGGTGGGGCGATCGATGTAGACTTTGTGTAACTGGTTCTTCTCGACGAGCAGAGCGTTGATAGCTGCGTCGTTGTCATCGAACCAGTCTTGGTGCTGACGACGTGCGCGGCCGAGGACATCCAGGGTAGTGGATTGGATGGTGTCTCTCAGCTGACATAAATGTTCTCCAAGGCGATGTCCGCGTCGGCGACTGGAAGGTTGGCTAGACGGTTTGGCCAGTTCGTTGCTGAAATATAAATTGTGAGCAGGCACATTCAACAAATCAGTATTCAACTTACCTTGTGGTCGCTTACCTTGGGGTCTCCTGTGGGGTTGCAGACGGAGCCTCATCTTGGAGATGACGAGGCGGTGATCCGTCCATCCATCGGCATCAGGGATCACCTTTTTTCACTAACACGTCCTGTTTATCTCGCCTCCGGACGAGAATATAGTCCAAGAGGGGCCAGTGTCTCGATCAAGGATGTACCCAGGTCGCTTTTTGCCGTTTTGGGAGGCGGAAGAAGGTGTTGGTCAGAATAAGGTGGCAGCGCAGGTTCGAGAAGACCGTTGTCATTGAAGCCAGGGAGACCATGGGGACCAGCACTTCCACGAGGCATGGTCTGTGCCGACGCGGGCGTTAAAGTCACCAAGGACAAGTAACTTCTCCGCCATCGGCACAGTCGCCAAGAGGGAGTGTAGATCCTCGTAGAATTAGTCACCAGTCACCATCTTGCAACCTTCACGCTACGAGGCACACATTGCTTATCATCGTTTTTATTAGCCGAAATTTCATGAGAGTTACTAACCCCCTAGATTCCTCTGATGTCTGCTCAGTTCCCTGAAGTGGGAGCGACGGTCGGCAAAGTGCAGTGGACCAAAAAGGACCATCGTTACGATCAATCACTCCGGACTTCGATGCCTGATGACACATTAACAGTTACCGGAATGCGAAAAAGAGAATAATCCCACTTCAGGTGTCATGGTCCTCTACCACGAATGGATAAGGTTGGAACTAGGGCAAACTTCGACAAACATCATTGCCCCGAGCTGCTGACACCAGGACTCTGCGGTAGGGGTAGGAGGGCACACCGACCAGGTTCTTCGCCCTTTAGACCTAGTAGTGGCTGCAATATGGGAGGAGGGGGTTTACGATAGTTCGACCGTCGATTTCGATGATGTCCACCGTATGCTCCACACCAGGTGGTGCAGGGACGGTGACATGCGCGTGAGTTAGTTTTAAGTGATAGCAGCCTTGCGCTGCAGCTACCGCACTCTTCTCCTCCCCCACCTGGAGCCCGGTGTCAAGACAGAGTCAAAAAGACCGGAGATGGGAGAGGGCGAGGTGGCTGGCGCGGCCGGAGCTCCTGGCGTACTCACCAAACCTGGCTTGGATCTCACGAATTGGGAGTGCCATAAAGGCCACATTAAGAAGGAGCCATTGCAGCCTGACTCTCAGTCCACCAGTCAGCCACTTCACACAAACCACACATTGGCTGACCACGTCCGGAGTTATCCCCGTCAGTTGGCAACCTTCCAAGCCACGGCTTTAGCGCACCGTGATAGTTTCAAGCGTGTCAGATTGTTTATAGTGAGGAAAATGCGCTGAGCTGTCGAACTCACTCTCTCCCCTACCCCCACAGTCAAACCGCTGTCCGAGCAGGTCAGTTTTCTGATGCGGAAGTGGGCGGAGCTGCTTGTGACCTTGTCTACGTGTACTACGTACACGACCCGGCCCCAAACACAAAGCACCAGGATTTCGCACAACAGGCTGAACGGCTTACATCTCACCTATGTGAGATAGCCCGAGGTCATGTTAAGAAGGAGCCATCGCAGCCTGACTCACAGATCACCAGTCAGCCACTCGACACACACAGCACATACACTGGGCCGACGGCGTGGTCTGCTGTAAGCGTCAGATTGGCAGCCTTCCAAGCCACGGTTTCTAGGAGACCATGATTTTATCAGGTGCTTTATGATGATTGTGAGGGTGCTGTATATGTATTAGTGTAGATGTTGGGCGCTGATATGACTTAGCCTCAGATGGTTTACCGCAGAGTTTTCGTGGAGGCGCATGTGTCCTAATAGGTCCATGCGGTGTGTAAATGTGCGGGAGCACTGGGGCAGTGAACGCGGGCGCGTCGACTGTATGTCGAAGCCCCAGGCACTGGTTCACCAGCCTCCGTGCGATGGATTCGCAGGTGACAGATCAGTTCGATGCGTGAGTTGATGTTGCGGGTGCAGTGTTGGCAGGAGAAATCGGTAGAGGCTGGGGGGATGCCATTCATGGTAGTGGGGGTGGCAGTGGCGCTAAGAATGACAGGAGCAGAGGGTGTGCATGGTGTATCGGTGTTGTCGGTATTGTGGTGAATTCCGCAGTCATGAATGCGCATGTTACCGAATAGGCCCATGCGATGAGTGAATGCGCGAGGACAGTGAGGGCAGTGGAGGTGGCGATCTCTGCTGTGTGTTGGTGCTCCGGGCACTGGCTCACCAGTCTCTGTACGATGGATTCGCAAGTGACCGACCAGGCCGATGCGTGAGGTGAATGTGCGGTCGCATTGAGGACAGCTTAGGAGAAAGTCCTCATCGTTGGTGGTGGTGGTGGTGGTGGTGGTAGTAGTGAAGGCGAAGGCGGTGGTGGTTGTGGTTGTGGGGGTAACATGCGATGAGTAGAGGGATATGGTCTCTATGATGGTGAAGTAATGGAATTGATACCAAGAGTGAGTGTGGGGTAGTCTGAAGGAGGGTTTGAAGAATTTAACGTAGAAATTGGAATTTTCGCATTGTTGGTGCATTTCGTCCAAAGATGTCCGACCAGGACGATGCACGCGCGGAAGATGCGTTGACAGTGCGGGCATGTTGGCAAGGCCTGGGCATCGACGATGTTGGTCCGGGGCGCTGGTGACTTTCGTGCCGCTCTTTTGGCCTTGGCGGCGGCGATCCGTTTGGCCTCATAGATTGCTGAACCAGTCTTTACGGATCTTCTCCATGCCGGTCTATCCTGTGCGAGGTCCTCCCAGGTCGCCGGTTTGATTTGAAGATGCTTCAGCGATTTCTTCAAAGTGTCCTTGTAGCGTCGTTTTTGACATCCATGTCGGTGAGAACCCGTAGCGATATCTCCGTAGAAAAGTCGTTTGGGTAGTCGCTCGTCGTCCATTCTTACCAGGTGTCTGCTCCATAGCAGTTGCACTTGCCTGAGCATGGCGTGGATGCCGAGGATTTCGGTCCGCTCCAGGACTTCCATGTCCGGGATCCTGTCTAGCCATCTCAGCTTCAGTAATCTGCGGAGGCAGCTGAGATGGAAGTGATTCAGCTTACTGGCTTGGTTCGAGTAGAGGATCCAGGTCTCCGCACCGTAAAGGAGTGTCGTCAAGACGACGGCCTTGTACATCTTCAGTTTGGTGTTCAGGTGAATACCGTGGCGATTCCACACGGGAGGCCTGCAGCCGGCCGAAGGCCTGACTAGATTTGGTGATCCGTTGGGCAACCTCGTCATCGATTCTCGTGTTGCGCGATATCGTGCTTCCTAGATAAGCGAAGGTTTCCACGTTTTTGAGTTGAGCACCGTTGAAATTGATTCGAGGAGCATTGTATTCCGCGCTGGGTGGCGGATGGTGTATGACAACCATTTTGGCTGTACTGATTGTTAATCCAAAATCGGCGCGGCCTGCAGCGAAGAGGTCCATACTCCTTTTCATGTCCTCCTCCGTCACGGTGTTAAGGGCGCAGTCGTCCGCGAAGAGCAAGTCATGGACTGTAGTCATAGACACACGCGTTGAAGCCTGCATACGCCGACTGTTAAGAAGATGCCCGTCAGTTCTATAGGCGATGCTGATCCCAGGCTGCTCATCGCGATAGACGTCCATCAGCATAGCAGAGAACATGAGACTGAAGAGGGTGGGGGCCAGTACGCAGCCCTGCTTCACTCCGTTGGTCACTGCGAATGCTTCGGATACCGTCCCGTTGTCAGTGACGCGCGCCCTCATTCCGTCATTAAGCTGACGCACCATGTGCGTGAACCGCTCAGGACAACCGAATTTCTGCATGACTTTCCACAGTCCGTCACGATTCACCGTGTCAAAGGCTTTCGTCAGATCCACGAAGGTAGTGTATAGGGGAGTTCGCATCTCCTGGCACTTCTCTTGTAGCTGGCGGGCGGCAAAGATCATATCGGTTGATCCGCGGTGTCGGCGGAAGCCACATTGGCTTTCCAGGAGCAAGCCCTGCTCTAAGTGACCGTTCAGACGATTGAGAAGAATATAGACGAAGATCTTCCCAGCGATGTTGAGCAACGAGATGCCTCTGTGATTATCACAGAGTTGCCGGTTCCCCTTCCGTTTGTAGAGATGGACGATGGTCGCGTTTTTTAACTCCTGAGGAACTTGTCCTTGGCGCCACATCTCCTGGAAAAGTGTTGTGAGTTCTGCCATCAGCTGTGGCCCACCGTGCTTGTAAACTTCCGGTGGGATTGCGTCGGATCCTGGTGCTTTACCGCTGGAAATCTACTGCACGCCCCGGATGTTTTCTGGTAGGGAAGGCGGCAGATCCAGGTCATTGTTCGTGTCCACTTGAGGGAGCCGGTCAATGGCAGCATCGGAGATGGCTGATGAGCAATTAAGGACACTTCTGAAGTGCTCGGCCCAGCGCTTCAGAATTTGCGATTTCTCTGTCAGCAGTGTTGTGCCGTCAGAGCTGAGCAGCTGTGCGGTCCCCTTGATACACGGGCTGTATATGGCCTTGATGGCTTTGAAAAAGTTTTTCATTTCATTGCGATCCACATACCCCTGGATTTCCCTAGCCTTTTGGATCATCCAGGCATCCTGCATCTCCCGCAGCCATGGCCGTACAAGGTGCGGACATCTGAAGAAGGCTGCTTTGGTGGCGTCAGTCCGAATGTTCATGTAGGCTTTGTGTAGTCCATTCTTCTCAACGAGTAAGTTACTGATGTCGGTGTCATTGTCATCCAACCAGTCCTGGTGTTAAAGGCGTGCGCGTCCGAGAACTTCGAGGGCGGTGAACGGGATGACATTTCGCAGTTGGCACCATCGTGTCTCCACGGTAGCGTTATCATCTGGAGCATGCAGGTTCTCCAGTTTCTCGGTTATTGTGTTGCTGAAATCAAAGCAGTGAGCAGGCAATTTTAACAAGAGTATTTAACTTATCCAGCGGTCACTTACCTTGGGGCCTTCGTCGGGGTTGCAGTCGGAGCCTCATCTGAGAGATTACGAGGCGGTGATCTGTCCAAACATCGGCATCGTGGATCGCCTTGGTTACCAACACGTGCTGTCGATCTCACCTCCGGACGAGAACATAGTCCAGCAGCTGCCGGCGCCGTGACCAAGGTGCATCCACGTGGCCTTCTCCCGCGTCGGAATTGTCTAAAAGGGAACGAACATTCCAGGCGGCTAGTGTGAGTTGACTCACCCGAGCAGCCTGGATAGTAAGGCGAAGGGGATGGGGTCGGGGGGTATTGTTGTTTGTTTGAGTTTTACGACCGCATATTTTGCGATCTGCGAGCCACGGCCGGCTGCAGAAGACGTGATAACCAGCATTTGTTAAGGGCACATTTTCTAGCCCCTTCTTCTGCGAGGAGGCAAGCAGTGATGTCCCTAAATAGGGCTGCTCGGACATCCCAGACGGTTGCCGAACTCCACTATGGGTCACGGTTTTGTTTTAGTGGTAGAACGACCCGAGTTAGCCTGGGCCGCCTACGGGGTTTCTGTCGCCCACACCGTAGGACTTTTTGAGAGGGGGGGAGGTGGGAAGGCACACACAACACCGGAGACCCTTACCTGGTTTAGCCCACTGGTCATGACGGTTGCCCGGTGTGTGGCCGCTGGGATGAACCCAACTTCGAGGAGCCACAGGTGAGAATTGGGTACCAGCTAGAGGCGGCTACAGGAGCATTCACCAACTGTACGAGACAAATGGAGCGACCAAATGCTATCTATGTGGTGCTACCCCTTACTGGTACCCCTAAACCCCAGGATGAGGTGGTACACAGTGAAACAATTACGTAATTAGTTACCATACTGAGCTCACAGATACTAGCTTTAAGCCCAAATAAGTATGGTTCACCGATTTTGTGTTACTGCCTGACACAGTTGCGAGTGGTTCGGCTCAACAGTGGGTCCCCCAGTTTTCCTCGTGTGTTTTCTATAGTAAGACAATACGTACATATGCCGACGGCAAACCACCCTCCCCCCAGCCCGGTATAATGGACGCAGACCATACTCATCGAGGTTGGCGCGTACGTGAAGACTGCATCCTGTAAACCGCACACCTACTGTGTTTCGTTTACTATCTTAGTGGATGAATGCACGAGCAGGCTGAAGACTTCGGGTTGCGAGCCCGAGGCTTCAGTTGTCAAAGCTGGTTTATTTATTTACTACTCACCTTTTTAACCACCCTCAATCAGCCCCTCGGATGCCACTGCAGATCCCTCCTCAACCCCACCCCCCCCCCCCCAAAGAAAATGTTTTTTCATCTAACTTGTTTTCTTCCATATCTGTCCTATCGAGATAAGAATTCCCCCCCTCTCCACCCGTGCTAGAATGTTGACAGCCTAGAAACACCATAATCGGTAGCGAACAGGACAAATTGTGTTTGTCAAAGGTGTGGAAAGTGGCAGAAATTTATGCAGTGAGCTTCATTCGCTTCCCTGTAAAACTGGAGAGGAACTTGAGAGTTGACCCTTGGAAAGTGGGACGCAGACCCAGCCGTGCATTTCAGACTTCAATAGCAAGCCTCTGGAGACAGCTCGCGTATTGTGTCACACAATGGTCGTCAGAATTTAGAGCCTGTCTTGGCGTTCCTTTGTTCATTTGAATGCGCAGGGTAGGAAATCGCAGTCGCCAAGGTGGATCCAGTTTATGCTAGGGACAGCGTTCAAACAAAAAAACTGGGTTCCTAGTAAGTGCTGTAGAAATGCAATATAAATCTGTGAGATTTAATTGTTTAAGAATGAATCATGCATTGACTGCGTGGCTTAACTGCTATTGCGCTTCCCTATGCCAAAATAGAAATGGGGTAAGTAAATCGGATCGGTTAATACTTCTGATACACTTTCGAGAGAAAAGAGCCATAAAACCCCCCTGAGCTATAAAATTGACATAACAGTTTAGAATAGGTCGAGGAATGCGTCAATGCACTGGACGATGTGCATTACGAACTTTAAATTTATTGTTTTTTTGTGTAAACCTCTTCCTTTCCGGGCTTTGTCAGTTTGCTGGCTGTGGTACGTTGTCTGCGAATTCATTTTCGCCCATAACGGTCGAGTACCGAATGAATTTTGACAACTGACAGTCTGTACAGTGCCTTGTTTGCAAAACTGGTTAGCTCTTTGCTCACAATCAAGCTAGCTTATTTGCTAAATCGTACTCGGCTTTTCTGTCTATTAAATGACGAATAATGAACTATTCTTATTTATATAGTCGATGTTGTGATGAAAGCTGAATAATAATTCGTTAGACATAGCTGTAAAGCACTCGGCGGTCTCGGTGTGATTTGAACCCACGACAGCAGCTAGAAGGCCTAAGTACTGCCAAAGCTTTAAACACCTAAGCTACGAGGCCCCTTCTAAAGCCGTTAGTTTTCTCATCATTGATTAATTAAGAACGTCTGGTAGTCACCTCATGGAGTCTAGATTGATTGCTTACGAAATTCTACTTGAGGAGTCAGTTTACTCTATCAGAATTTGTGGATTACATACGTTGCAGTAGATCCATTGTGAGTAAACTGACGGCTCACATTGGGGCTTCGCAGCCCCGATAATGAGAGCATTGGCTGTATTAAATTCTTCCCCTTGATACCCTGGGTTCTAATACCCCCGAGGCTGCCGCGTTTTTCGGAATTGAGTCAATGAATTATTAATATCTGTAAAAACCCAAGTAACTGTTAAATACTTATAAATAATCTTCTGGTAAAATTTCCAGCTGTTTTTTAACCTTTCAGTGTCATTCGCCCGACCAGCGTGCCTTATCTCAGTTACCGTTGGGTATACGGTATGCATCTCCATGGAAACCGTTTCTATCGAAAAATAGCGCTTTAAAGTCCGTCATAGGTTTGATCACGAAGCATGGGGATCGGGATTTAAGATGAAAGTATTCTCCATAAAGCATTTTTATCGGTACTTCATGGTCAAAATCAGTTTAAAGGAAAATATACTTCTGTAAGGGCCGTATTGTAAAAGGTGCAACATGCGAACCCTTTGCGAAAACACTCCCAATGTTTAAAATTCACTTCCAATTCACTTCAACTTTTCACTTTCCATTTTCACTTCCACTTTCACTTCCGGCTTGAGCTGGGGGTGAGGGGGTCTAATAATATCAGCTGAACTGTACCAAAATATGAATAAAATACAACACAAATTAGAAGCATGTGTGTAGCTCCTGCGGTCATGCGGTACGAAAAACCTCATGTTTAATCATTTTTAATAAAGCACTTCTCACACGTGCATTACGCTGAAAGTAAGTTCGGGTCTCGGATCCCACGAGAATGTCAGCACGGTGACGTTACGAAGACGCCCTTATAGGCTGATTGCATCAGTACAGCTGCAGAGGGGACAAATGCAGACAAATGTGACTCCTTGAAGATCTTGGAAAAAAATGCTTTTTACAATTCCAACCTAGTCTAGTTCAACGCCTGAATAGGTCCTTGTGAGCCCCAAATGGACAACAAATCGTATCCAATGAGGCCTTCAAATCTGTTCAGAGGGTACTAGATAGCCGAATTAAGTTGCCCTACCAAGGCAAAATCCCGATGGCTGACACTGTTGCAAATGTCGCGTGAATGACGTGTGGCTCGGAACGCACAGTTCCGCGAAGCGGGGTTGTAGTAGACAGAACCTTTAGAATCTGTTGGCCTGTTTCCTCCTCTGCCCTTTGCGCAGAGGCGGGACCATACTGTGCACTTTTTCATTTTCGGATCTGGGGACAGTTAGAGTGAAAAGCTTCCTATTGGCTGAAGAAAGCGCGCCACCGAAGTAGGAATTTAGCACATACAGCAGCGGAGGGCGAACTGAAAACACGTGGTCTGTGATAGTTTGGAAAGCAGTGTGGAACGTATAGTTAGCATTCACATTCTACTTACTCCAGTCAATTGAAAAGGAACAAGATTGCCCTGAGGCGGCAGTTGCAGATAAATTGTTTGCCAAGCTTACTGGCGTTTTTCGCTTACCAAAACAACAGGCGTTTATACCACTACACCAAATGTTTATTTATAGTGTCAATTTTAAGTTTCACAAGATTTACTTTCATGCCATTATGCAAGGCATGGCAACCAAAACCAAAATGCAAAACTAGTGGTTTCAGTGAAGTTTCAGAGAGAGAGAGAGCTACGCTTTATTTTGAAAGTTAAATTCCAAAAAATTCAGCAATAAAAGGTCATCCATTCACCGCGAAGAATCGTCCTTGAATGCATCTCAAAATATCGATCAATTTGGCCTTCCTTCCAAATGGTGCCAGCGTCGTGCGCTGATGACCTCATTGTTGTTGTTCGAATAAACAAATAGTGTTAAAATTCAAGTATATAATGGGTGGAATGGGCCAATCGATGTATATATAAGAGGATTCACATGCGAATGGAGAGCAGAAAAGATGGCGGCTCAATTTCAAAAGCCCGCCGGTCAATTTAAGTCATAAACTTGGGACTTAGTACAGTTCCGTAAATGAAAAGCTTTTGCTCAATGAAGTAAGGTGCATTTACGCATACTTGGAGGAGATGAACGTTCAAACAGTCACAATTGAGCTAGACAATAAGAAAGCGGAAAATTTCATCGCTTACCAGTGGTACGTCCTGCCGACGAAATCTGCTATTAAATGGGAACTCAAACCAAACTCACAGGTTCCTTATTAAACAGTGTTCAGTATTGGTCCATGTGTCATCTGCATTGGAAGATTCACAGCCCTTTATTTATCAGAAATATTTTTGCATTATTTCTGGGTTAAATGAAGCTTTCAGAGGTACAGTCAGCGGCTGATATCCTGAAAATTTAACGAAAATTCTCAAATGCATTTACGATAAAGAACGATAACTTTAGTATGGTTGTAACATCAACTACCGTGCAGCCTAATTTTAAGATATTTCAGACACACTGGAATGCTGGATTTGAATGTATGCCTTTTGGCGGCCTTCAAAACTGCACTTGGTAAAAGATGTCTAGTGAGATAGCATGCATTTTCCTATTGATTTTGGATGCCCTTGTAAGTTTAACTATGTTATCGAAACTGTAGACAGTGTTCTGTCTTGCACTCCATGGGTAGCCAATCACATCTTCCTCCTAATTTATACTCAAAGAAAGGGTTTATTAAGGTGCAGATTTCTTTCCGTATATTTTGAACCTAATCTGTCATAGCGTTTGCGTTTAGGGCTTCCGAGTGCTTTCTGGACAAGCAAAATTATGCATTCCTCTATGCGGTACCGTATAGTTTTAACAAAATGTGAAGGGGATGTGGACTGCGTTGTATGCTTCATGAGGGGCATCGTACGGTCTGCAAAATCACATAATTGGAAACTGTTTAAACCGAAACGTAGCCTCCTTGAAGTAAAAAATTTAAAGAGAACGTGATCAGTTGCCGAATGATTAAGGAAAAGATGTTTTGTACATTTTTCATAGAAATAAAGGTTGAATATATAAGGGTACCAATAATAAATATGCTACATAATTGACTGCACCGGCCTCTGTATGCTGGCGACAGATCAATACCTCGATTGATTAAGATGCTATCTGGCTGCGAAGATAACCTCATGGCCCCTTACGTAGGTATGCGCAGTTACTTAGATAATTTATCATCCAATCACACAGCCAGCTTATGTTCATACATCGCGATCCTTGCATACATTCAGGCCGAGAACGAGACCCAGTTTCACAAACAGGCCAAACCGGTGAATAACAATGGTGGAGAGAAATTAATTAAAGTTATACATATGCAGATACCAATATACGGTGGTGCAAAAAATTACTAGTTATTCTAGCCTAGGAAGTTTGCAGCACATGGCTAGATAGGCATAAATACAGGCACTCTACAACAAACGAACGAGTTACCCTCTGAAAGGCCGTTCTTACCTCGAAATATTTGCAAGTCTATATTCAACATCTTTTTGCATTGCAATATACTGCATTCAATGTTACATCCCTAAGAAAGCATGGTAATGCCTCGATACACATATCTTCATATCCTAAAACTTCATAGTAATACAGACATGCATACATCCACTTTTTTCGTACAGTATGTGACCTAGATCATGAGGCGTGATGATGGAAATTGAGGCGATCAATGTTGAGAAACTTGAATGGCGTGCCTTTTAGTTATTGGCCTAACCTATTGCGGAAAATGTCCTTTTTGCATGCAGGATATGCTTACAAATAATTTGATCAGTCAAAATATCTCCGAATTCTATCGGAAATATACCTTGTATTCCGGTGGTTCACTTCTGCTAATAACTATCCTAGACTAAGTTTGTGCATTTGCGCGTGCTTGCCTTTGAGAAGAGAGTAATCTAACTTGGTACTTTTACCGCATGGAAAATGCTGCACGTAAAATTCCTTTATGTCGCCACTTAATGCAGACGAAAGAAAACAGATTAGTTTAGAAGCGTGAAGGTTTTATCCTTTATAAAAGGCTAAATTTACAAATCCGTGAACCTTTCCGCCGAAGAATGCAGTAATACCAGCTACCACTTACATCTCCCGAATTTTTGCTGAATTTTTTGATCAACTCTTTTATGTTACTGTGGATGGACCCCACCAAAACTTTTGGTACGATATAATTTTCACTAAAGCGTGATATAGAAACGAAACGGTCAAAAGATGGAAAATTTTCGCTATATGTTAGTATTTATTAGGCTGCTCTGTCGTGCATTTTGAATTTTAGAATGGGACCTCATAGTTCATAAATATAACGCTAAACACTCCAATCTGGAGATGAAAGAAAGCTCTTTGATTTGCAGCAAAACCATTTTCAACAATTTTCAGGGAAGTCAAAAAATCTGACACATCTACCCACTTATACCTTAACTTAACCTTGGAAATAAGTAACGTACGCAGAAATCAATCAGTAACAGAGTTTATTATAGTGCGCTGTAAAAAGTTTCATTATTTGAACAAGTTTTCAATGAGTACTTTTTAATTGCCTCAAAAAGTAATTGCCAACGCGGAGTAAGTCAGTCTATTTGAAAGTTTATCGGCGTAGACTGGAAGGTGATATCGATATTTGGGGCGCCTTCTACCAGCCACAGGAAAATAATCGAGTAATCCTCATTAATCTGCAACAGACAGTCAGCAGTATAGGTGAGAGGTACAGGAGACACAATTCCGAAATCACACGAACTAGCTTAATGCCCCATTTAAGCATAATAACTGCCGACTTATGTTGGCGATGTTCATATTTCGCAGCAATGGGTTTCCGAGTTTGGATGAATCTAAAATTATGACCATAACGGCCATATGCTTAAGGAAGAATTCTGAAAATTCACTAATACCGTAAATGCTTTTAGGAAATATCTTATTGTTAAGTTTTTTTTAAAAGTAAATAGAACAGAATCTACATTTAAAGCAATCGATTCAAAACAGTGACAATCATGAAATGTTCATCGGGATTTCAAGAACTATGTGAATGTCATCATAATCCAACACCAGAAATACTTAATGAGAAATCGACGAAAGGAAATATTTCTTAATTTAAAAAAAGTTGATCACAAAGGAAGGGGCTAGAAAAGGTGCCCTAAACAAATGCTGGTTATCACGTCTTCTGCAGCCGGCCGCGGCTCGCAGATTGCAAAATATGCGGTCGTAAAACTCAAACAAACAACAATACCCCCGTCCCCATCCCCTACGCCACACCCTCCAGGCTTCACAGGTGAGTCCACTCACACTAGCAGCCTGGAATGTTCTTTCCCTTTTAGACAATCTTAGGTGCAAGCGGCCAGAACGGAGGATGGCACTAGTCGCTCGGGAACTGGCGCGCTACAAGGTGGACATAGCTGCTCTCAGCGAGACTCGATTCTCTGAGCAGGGTCAGCAGGAGGAGGTGGGTGCCGGCTACACCTTATTCTGAAATAACCAGCCAAAGGCAGAGCGACACGATGCTGGTGTCACCTTTGCCATCCGGAACGACATCGTGTGACGTCTACCCTGTCTGCCGCAGGGTATCAATGATCGCCTGATGAGCCTCCACCTGCCTCTTCGGGGAGACCAGTTCGCCACCATCATTAGCGCCTACGCTCCCCCAATGACGAGCTCTGATGCGGCGAAGGACAAATTCTACGAGGACCTACAGGCCCTGCTAGCGACTGTGCCGAAGGCAGACAAGTTAATTGTCCTTGGTGACTTCAACGCCTGCGTCGGGACGGACCTTGCTGCCTGGCAGGGAGTGCTGGGTCCCCACGGTCTCGGTAGCTGTAACGATAACGGCCTCCTTCTGCAAACGTGTGCGGAACTTTGTCTCCTGCTGACCAACACCTTCTTCAGCCTTCCGACGCGGTAGAAGGCCACGTGGATGCACCCTCGGTCGCGGCGCTGTCATCTGCTGGACTATGTTCTCGTCCGGAGGCGAGATCGACAGGACGTGCCGACCTGCGATGCCGATGGTTGGACAGATCACCACCTCGTCATCTCTCAGATGAGGATCCGTCTGCAACCCCGACGAAGGCCCCAAGGTAAGAGGTCGCAGGTAAGTTTAATAATCTTTTATTAAATTTGCCTGCCCACTGTTTTGATTTCAGCAACTAAATAACCGAGAAACTGGAGGATCTGCATGCTCCAGATGACAATCCTACCGTGGAGACATGATGATGTCAACTGCGAAATGTCATCCCGTTCACCGCCCTCGAAGCCCTCGGACGCGCACGCTATCAACACCAGGAATGGTTTGACGACAATGACGCCGACATCAGCAACTTACTCGCGGAGAAGAATGGACTACACAAAGCCTACATGGACCTTTCGGACTAACGCCACCAAAGCAGCACTCTTCAGATGCCGGCGCCTTGTACAAAAACGGCTGCGGGCGATGCAAGATGCCTGGATGATCCGAAAAGCTGAGGAAATCATGGGGTATGCGGATTGCAATAAAATGAAAAACTTTTTCCAAAGCCATCAAGGCCATATACGGCCCGTGTATCAAGGGGACCGCACCGCTGCTCAGCTCTGACGGCACAACACTGCTGACAGAGAAATCGCAAATTCTGAAGCGGTGGGCCGAGCACTTCAGACGTGTCCTTAATTGCTCATCAGCCATCTCCCATGCTGCCATTGACCGGCTCCCTCAAGTGGACCCGAACAATGACCTGGATCTGCCGTCTTCCCTACCAGAAACCATCCGGGCCGTGCAGCATATTTCCAGCGGTAAGGCACCAGGATCTGACGCAATCCCACCGGAAGTCTACAAGCACGGTGGGCCCCAGCTGATGGCAGAACTCACAACACTTTTCCAGGAGATGTGGCGCCAAGTGAAAGTTCCTCAGGATTTCAAAAACGCGACCGACGTCCATCTCTACAAACGTAAGGGGAACCGGCAACTCTGTGATAATCATAGAGGCATCTCGTTGCTCGACATCGCCGGGAAGATCTTCGCCCGTATCCTTCTCAATCGTCTGAACGGCCACCTAGAGCAGGGCCTGCTCCCAGAAAGCCAATGTGGCTTCCGCCGACACCGCGGAACAACCGATATGATCTTTGCCGCCCGCCAGCTACAAGAGAAGTGCCAGGAGACGCGAACTCCCCTATACACTACCTTCGTGGATCTGACGAAAGCCTTTGACACGGTGAATCGCGACGGACTGTGGAAATTCATGCAGAAATTCGGCTGTCCTGAGCGGTTCACGCTTATGGTGCGTTAGCTTTACGACGGGATGATGGCCCGCGTCACTGAAAACGGAACGGTATCCGAAGATTTCGCAGTGACCGACGGAATGAAGTAGGGCTGCGTATTGGCTCCCACCCTATTCAGTCCCATGTTCTCGGCTATGCTGATAGACGCCTACCGTGATGTGCAACCTGGGATCCGCATCGCCTACCGGATGGACGGCCGACTCCTTAACCAACGACGGATGCACTTTCACTCGTGTGTCTCCACAGTCACCATCCATGAACTTCTCTTCGCTGACGACTGCGCACCCAATGCAACAACAGAATAGGAAATGCAAAGGAGCATGGACCTCTTCGCTGCTGTCTGTGACAACTTCAAACTTTGCATCAACACTGAGAAAACGGTTGTGATGCATTAGCTACCGCCAAATACTATCTACACCGCAGCTCACATCAATGTCAATGGCGCCCAACTTAAATCTGTGGACAGCTTCACGTTCCTGGGCAACAATCTCTCCCGCAGCCACAAAGCCTACGATGAGATCGCCCATCGGATCGCCAAAGCCAGACAAGCCTTTGGGCGCATGCTGAACGTGGTCTGGAAATGACGAGGTCTCAACCTCAGCACCAAACTCAAGATGTACAAAGCTGTCATATTGCCGACGCTGCTGTATGGAGCGGAGACGTGGACGATCGACCAAAAGCAGGCGCGTAAGCTCAACCACATCCACCTCAGCTGCCTTCGCAGAATACTAAAGCTGACATGGCAAGACAGGATACCGGACACGGAAGTGTTGGAACGAACAGGCCTTCTCAGCATTTATGCTCAGCTGAAACAACTGCAAATGCGATGGAGCGGCCACCTTGTGAGGATGGACAATGAACGACTACCCATAACGACTCTTCTATGAGGATGTCATAACGGGTTCTCTTCGACAAGGGGTCAAGAACGACAGTACAAGGACATTCTGAAGACTTCCTTGAAGCAACTGCAGATCAACCCGGTGACCTGGGAGGACCTCGCCCGGAACCGACCAGCTTGAAGATGGACAGTGATCACAGGGGCAGTAATCTGTGAAGCCAACAGGATTGCCACCGCCAAGACCAAAAGAGCGGCACGAAAGTCACCAGCGCCCCGGACCAACCCCACCAATGCCCAGGCCCTTCCAACATGCCCTCGTTGTCAACGCAACTTCTGTGCGCGAATCGGCCAGGTCGGACATCTTCGGGCGCAATGCACCAACAATCCGACAAGTCCAACTTCCAAGTCACATTCTGCCAACTCTCCTTCGGGCTCCCCACCCTTACCCCTGGCATCAATCCCATTACGCCCACCATCATAGAGACCACATCCCAATACTCATCACTTGTTACATCCACCACCTTCGCAGCCACCACCACCACCATAAGCGATTGGGACTCTCTCCTAAACTGTCCTCAATGCAACCGCACATTCACCTCACGCATCGGCCTGATCGGTCACTCGCGAATCCATTGTACAGAGACTGTTGAACCAATGCCTGTAGTACCCACACACAGCAGAGATCGCCGTCTCCACTGCCCTCACTGTCCTCACCCATTCACTCATCGCATAGGCCTATTAGGGCACATGCTCCTCCACGACAACCTGCGGTAAGCCGCCGAAGCATAAGCCACATCAGCGCACACTACCTACACCAATACAAAGACAACACCCTCACCATTACCAGGTACCGTGAGTATCACGGTTTTCTAGAAATCGTGGCTTGGAAGGCTGCAAATCTGACGCTTACACCAAACCACGTCTTCGGTCCAGTGTATGTGCTGTGTGTGTCGAGTGGCCGACCACTGTATTGGGATTCAGATGGCGATGGCTCCTCCATATGCCCTAATTTAGTGACTCCTGCGTAATGGGGGCCAGGTCGTGCTGTGGCGTGCGAAGACGGATATGCCGACCAGTCAGCCAATGCGCCCACTCCCACATCAGACGACTAACTGGCTGGATGATGGTCTGATTGTGGGATTGGGAGAGAGTGAGGTCGACGGCTGAGCACATTTTACTGACTATCAACAATCTGTCGTGCCAAAAGCCGTGGCTCGGAAGGTTGCTAACTGACGGGATAACTCGAACCGCGTGGTCAGCCCAATTTGTATTGTGTGTGGAGTGGCTGATTGGTGGACTGAGAGTCAGGCTGTAATGGCTCCTTTTTAATGTGCCCTTTATGACACTCCCATTCCGTGGGATCGGAGCCAGATGTGTTGGTACGCCCAGGGGCGCCTCCGGCCGCGCCATCTACCTGCGACCTCTTTCATCTCCGGTCTTCTTGACTCTGTCATGACACCAGGCTCAGGTGGGGGAGGAGGAGGAGAGAGATTGTGGTAGCTGCAGCGCAAAGCTACTATCACTTTAAACTATATCACGCACAATTCACATTCTCTGCACCACCATGATTTGGAGCATACGGTGGACATCTTCGGCCTACGACGGTTGAACTATCGTGTGTTTGTGTGTTTGGGATATGAAAATCAATGAGATAAAATATCACTTTAGAGAGCGGCTTTTTGAGACAATTACTGCAGCTGGTCATCCGACTATGCGCGTTGTACAAGCACCATTATCTAATTGAGCGAGCAAGTCAGAGGATTCTGGTTTTGACTGTAAACGTATTCTTGGAGACTTCATTAAAGTATTATCCTCAAACGTCGTTTAACCTGTACCAACTTCTTTTTTTCTTTTGTTTTCACGGTTTGTTTTAACGTTTTCGGAATTTTCTACTTTCCTAAATTCAGGATTTTATTCGACACATTTAGGCCTGTTGGCGAGTGATTAGCCATAAGTGGTAAATGTCGGTACCCTTCACGAGACACGTTACGCACTGTATGGGTTGGACTGACTGACGACGGCTCATCGTCGGAATCGACTATTCCATCCTACTTCGTCCTTCCCTGCACTGCTGGGCGAATCATACGCATAAATATTTACGTGTTAAGCACTTTTTCATAAAGCCCTAGGAAATAGGAAACTCAAATCCCCATTAAAAACTGAGCATATACCCAGGGGGACAAAATTACCAGAAGAAAGCATTACTTACCAGACTGTCTTCTGTGCTCTCGGGGTCTTGAAACTGAAGTGGTGCTTCAAAAGCCTACCGTAGGGACATAAAACGCGGGCTTCATTTACCCTGCATGCTCCAACTGAAAGCCCTCACGGGATGATTCTAGACTCCGATTGGTTGGTCGCTGCGGTCTCACTTTTCTTTGTCGACATGTCATCCATTTCATACTTTCAAGGATTAAATGACGGCAAGGACGACTTTTAGGGCCTCCTTAACAGGACATGAGAGCAGGAACTGCCCGCAAGAACTCCAGTTTAAAGTGGGTTAGAGTCAACATTAACTTTAGGGCACGTTAGGGGTAAGTTTAGGGTAAAGATTAAAACTGCGGTGGTTAGCTCTAGCGAGGATTTCTAGAACGTCTGTTAAGGGTTCCTGAGTTTTGCCGCGCACCGCAAACCGTCAGGCTAGGTTAACTATGATCATCGTAAATCTCATTAATTTATCAAGGAATAAATATCGACCGACGGAACCTACCTGCAGAATATCGTGGTTATCGATTTTTTACCACCATGATCTAATTCCTTTCTTTGAACATACGTAGGGCAACTTTTAACTCTAATGCGGCGCCTGTTCCCGTGTCTTTTTGCAGGTCCAGATAACTGATTCTCACTTAAAGGGCATCTCTCAAATAAAGATTCAGATATAGTGCTTTTGCTTTGGGGTTAAGAAAAGTGTTTTTAACGAAAGATTCTCCTAACGACAGGACGGCTCAGCAGCGGTGGGTATCGCCAGTCCTCATTTTGTTCAAACAAAACGTCTGGGTTTAACCAGCTGACAGCATCATAAACCAGCGTAAATGAATGCGCAAACAAAATGTCTTGCGTCTCAGAAGAACAGCAGCTTATTGCAAAAATAAGCAGAAAACTGGCCGAAGGGGAATGAAGAGGAAAATGGCGACCTGATTTCGATAGCTCTCTATTCTTCCATGTCTGCATTGTAGTATCACCTTCTTGTGGAAAGCACAATACCTGAGCTTCCTGATCGGTAGAAAATATCGGTCATGAATACTTTTACTAGTTTCGAAAGTATTAAATGAAATACTAAACAAATGAAATTTAGCTATAAAGCGAAAATATGTTACAGATTAGAAAGGATTTATGGGGTTTAAAAGCGACTAGCATTAAGCATAATGTTAGGTTTTTCATACCCACCCTGATACTTGTTTTGGAACGTAATTCTTTCTACCCACTTATAACAACCCCATGAACGAAAAATAACGATAGCTTTAGTAGGATAATCTTTTCTTTATTATTCCATGTCCTAACACACTTTACAAAAAGGAAGTAAAAGGAGTCTTGTTATACTCAGCTTGCATAAGCTTACACATCCTTCCAATTTCAAAGTTTGAAATTGTATATTGAAGTCTCAAAATAAGTTTTTTCCAGTCAAAAATCAATTTCAAATTTCATTCGGTTTTGCCCTTGTGTTTAGGATTTCGAAATTACGGGCAATGCACTTCTTAATTCAGGAGAATAATACATTCATCTTTGTAGTAAAGAAGCTATCATTTGATGTCTATTGACAGTGCGGTTGAATCTCGATTTATAGCCTAAACGCGCCGTTAATAGATGTGCAGGAGCGATTAGGGTTAAATAAAGATTTCCTGGTGTCATATTGTGAGCTTTTTTAAAATCGAAACCTGCCAAATTTTTAATAAGAAAATGGAAAGAATACTTTGGCTTGTGCTGCCTGTTAATTAGGACTGCATACACATTCAGGAAACCCTAGCAAACCGATCGACATTAAGCTCGGATTCGGCTGTCAGGCCACCATCGTGGTCAAGAACGTGAATGAAACCAGCCAAGCACTGGCCCCATCCTTATTGAACACTGTTCGCGTGCTGTTAATGCTTTCTCTCTCAAACCCCTCTCTCCATCTCCCTGAAATGCACCCCCACTCAGTTGGGATTCGAACATTTCCCTCACATTTTGTATGAAATCCTGGTCCGTCGCACGCTGCTAAGGTGTTTGAGTAGCATATGTGGAAATGCCATTTAACCTAGGCGCTGCGACACCGGTGATATCCTTCAGATCTAGGCGATGACCAGTGTCTTCAATTTGAAATGCATTCAGTCAAATTTTAACTGGGGCTTTAGGCATCAAATATACATATATATATATATATATATATATATATATATATATATATATATATATATATATGATAGTGTGTGGCTCACCGATCTGCTTAAGGAACATGTATGTTCCGTCGTGCCCCGGAGCTCAGACTAGAGCCCTCGCAGGCTGATGACAGCTAATAAGCCAGAAATGGCCATTCCGGTCTCCCTTGTATTTGTCGGTTCCACTTTAGCAACATATGCTACATGTCGCTATGCGACCGCCTGCGAGGGCTCTAGTTTGAGCTCCAGGGCACGACGGAACATACATGTTCCTTAAGCAGATCGGTGAGCAACACACTATCATCATATTCCCGATCGTTACCGACAAAACAACGAGTCCTTGGCTCAATGGTAGAGCGTTCGACTCAATTTCCAAAGGTTGCGGGTTCGAATCCCAGGTGAGCCACACTTGGGATTGGTTATGACTGGCTGATGACAGCTAATATATTTATATATATATATAAACTTGCCTCAGGGCCAGCAGTTAGAAACATCTCCATGATCATTATGAATGAACCTTTCATTGTCCTACTGGAAGACCATTCCCGTTCGGCGGATCTGCGGTTTCAAAGAGGCCTCGTTCAGCTTACTGACACCCAAGCTCCGTTCGCTCTAGGAAATTGTTAACATTTACCAAGCACTAACCCAGCTACTTGCGCACCAACTCACGCGCGTGGACCGTTGGCGGCACTGCGAGGAAACGGAATTAAGAAAATCACCTCAGTTGACCCATACCTTGAGTAGAAAACACCTGGAAATTGTCAAATGAAGACATGTTTGATCTGCTTAAAATCAACATTCAGCACAACCCTCTGGCTGCACGATCGATAACTGTCAACCTGCATCTAGTTATCAGCTAAATCAGACATAACAAAACCAGGCATCGATACAAGTGATGCGAGCTTGTATGTGCCTAGCTCTCAAAGGTACCTTCGAATTGCAGGGGATACAGTATGCCCTGACAAATCCTTTACCCATGAGCTGGCTGCATGCACACCAGCGTGCAATGCGTGCATGCCTGCGCCCTAGACATCAAGGTCTGTCCAGAAACCAGGTCATTGACCGTCGCCACCTGCAGCAGCGTTTGTTGCAACGTGGATGTCTAATCTGGCTCATGCAGACAGCCGGGTGTTAGTGCCCGCTGCCCGTTCTATCAGAATACCGCAATAGCGACAGACAACCGCACATGGGCGATAATAGCGGCGCAGGGAAAACGACGAAATAGCCAGAGGATCGAACGCTCAGCTGTTGTGGTCGGAGTCTCTTCTATGCTCGCTCCCCCACCCACCCTGGCAGTGCACTAGAAAAGAACTCTGCCCCTCCCCCCACCCCCCTAATACAATTGCCATCGCGCTGAATTCCAGTGTCCTAACGCAAACCTTAGTCGTAACTATAATCTTAACCCTAGCCCTACGCTTTACCCCAAAACACTAATCTTAACTATAATCCTAAGTTAGAACAAAAAAACCTGGTTCACGGGTCCTGCCAGGAAGCAATATGAGCGATGCCTACTGTTGTTTATATGGTATTTGGCCGAAAAAGTGGATTGTAGACACGCAAAAGTTATATGCCTCAGAAACCTCGGCAGGAGGTCAGTCCACGTGATGTGCACCAAGAATATTTCATAACAGACAATTCTATTATTTTACCGATGTGGATAGAGTATGGAGCAGCTCCAAAAAGGGCGTTCCGACACCTACGCAAGAATGCAGAATGATGCGAAAATACCGTTTATGGATTGGACATAGATCACACTATGAATCTGTTGGTTTAAATCCCGACATGGCGGTTGGCGACCGCCGAATGGTCGCCCTTCAGACTTGCAGTCAACCCTTTGGTATCGGGAGCCGGCCTTCCCCTACCTGACAGCAGCTCGGTGCTAAAGTCCTTCGTCTAGATGGTCACTGTTCCAATTACCGGACACGCGATCAGAGTGCCTTCAGTCAGACTTCTCGCCCCAACAACACCCTGAGCTGAGGTCTTGCCGACCAGTGTTCGCGTCAATCGCCTTTTGTGTGTCTGTCTGACCTTCAGGGGCATCCCTACCCCATCCTATTCGCTGACAGGTTTTAAGTCCCATAAACTACTATCGGGACATGGGCACGTTGTCCTGTCGATTGCGATCCGGGATATGAACTTCTATGTGGGAGCGCATTCACCAATCAGATTTCGGGACGTGCTCGTCTCATTACGCCCTGGAGATCCAGCTTGAACCCTCGCAGGCATTCACATAACCACCGGTTTGGTGCTGGATAACGTGCCCATGGCCCAATTTTAGAGCTTTTAACTTAAAATTGCAGAAAGACAGAGGCGCCGGCTTTTAATCTTATGCAAACCTGTGGATGGGTACGTCTGACTGACGATGAGTTGTACGTCAGAATCCACCACCCCAACTCCTTTTTTCTTTGTCGTTATGCCTTCCGGCATCACTAATGGTCGCTATTTGACTGCATGTGAAGGCCGTGTATTGATCCAAGGCCAGCCTGGACGAGCACGTCGCGTACCCTGATTGGCGAGCACTCTTTCAAAGATACGAAATAAAAGTATCTCGTTTCTAGGAGCATGTGCATATGTGAAGGGAATACGATTGATTTTCTTCTTCCGCTTGCTTTAATAGCACTTCAGGAGTAACCCAGAACTTGGGAATGCGATAGAAGAACCGCCCAGGTGCGTACACCGTATGCGAAGTAGACTGCCGCTTTGTCCTGTTAACAGTACTACAGTTTAAGCGGCCATTGCGATGGTTTCATTTTCCCCCGCCTATTCAAAGGGGGCTAGTTTAGAACATGGCAGGCGTTAGTGGGGATGAGTACTCATAAAAAATGCCATAAATGAGTGACGTAGTAGCACGCCTAGGTGCAGGCTCGCGCTACTCCAGCTACCTGCACCTGATCCCACCTCCGATCTTCTTGACTCTTTTTTGACTCTAGACGCATTTGGTAAAGGGAAGAGAGAGTGCGATAGATGCGCTGCAGGTCCAGTATCATTTAAAACTAAATCACGCCCAAGTCACCATCCTGACACCATCATGCTATGGAGTACACGGTGGACCTCGTCGGATACGACGTTCGAACTATCGGTGCACCCCAGGAGCTAAATTCCAAAATAACGAACATCGCCCCTAGTCTGTTGGCTGCACTAACATCGAGGAAAATACGGCAGCCGAGAAAAAAAACATGAAACTGACTCTGCGGTAGTCAAAAGCACAGGCTATCCGCGAGCTGGGTTTGTGTTATTCGTAACATTATTTAGTTTATAATTAGCTTTTGTGGCCAAAAAGCGCGTCATGGAACTCGATCAGGGAAAAGAAGAGTATATAGAGCTGTCCAAACAGAGCCGAGGATCCTGTCTATTCTTCTAGACGCAGGCCGACGCTGTTTAGTTCGGTGCGCGATTTCACCAGCAGCGAGCGTCATGAATGGGTATGCGCTAAAGAGTAAGCATTGTTATAGTAGCACCCGCCAACACCTCTATCACTCGTATACTTTGGTTATCTTGGCATGCACAATGTGCAATGATCAGTAGGGTTATCGGAGGAGTAGGCGGTTATTTGGTGTCGTTTCCGTACACGGCATGACAAGCGAATAAATGTAATCTTTTCAAAGTCTCGGGTGGTAACTAACTTTCTGCGCCGTCTTTTTTACGTTAGATCACAAAGATCCTGTCGCATTCTCCAGCGTTTAGTTTCGTTGAAATGTTAACCCACAGGGTCAACGGGAAGAACATGCTCAGCTGCCTGATCAGTGAACGCCCTAACCTCATAGCCTTTTGCCCTGTTAAGAGAGAAGGGTTTTAGTGAATGGTAAATAAATATCATTCCTACAAAAATCTTTCAAACACACGGTTCTATCTTTTGGTTCCTGCAACCATCGGCTCTGAGACCTTGCCATTGTGATGAACACTTGTTAGGCGAGACTGCACACGCGCTCATTAAGCGCGGGAAAATTGCCTGGTTTCCGAACGATACTGACTGACTACACAACAGTAGATGACCTAACTTGGGCAACGTGTGATCGACATTTTAGTGAGTGGTTTAGCATACATTTTGTTTTGTTATTTTGTTTTTTTTTGATGGAGTTCAGGCTCAGAAAGCCTTCTTACTAAAGAATACTGCATGCTTAATCTTCTTTATTGAAAGATAACAGGCTGGATACGGGTGAAATCTGAGGTTGCTTGGCATCCAATAAATTTCTTATGCAATTTAATTCCACAGAAAAAAACCTATAGTTCTTGTGCGTCATGCCTTAAATATTTAATATAAGTAAGAAAGGTTGCAAATAAATCTCTTCTGAAACCCGAGAATATGCTTTTAATTCCATGAAAATCAGGTGAAGGCAAGTGTATGGAATCACACTGTTTTTTTTTTCGGAAACAAGAAATTAATTGAGATTTATAGATAATTTTTGCGAATTTCTGGCGTGTGTTGCCACAAAATCCAGGACTAAGCTTGTTCCCGATAATTTTTCCGTAGTTTGCCGAAAATTGAGGCCGCAATCAAAATACGTACCAGATAGTGTGGAGCTGGATGCCTATAACAACCTAGGTTAAATTAGAAGCAAGCGATAAGATACTTTTCGTATAGCATATTTGCCTTTAATCCGGGATATGGAAACGCAGTGGGCAGAGTAGCATTTTTCGCAAACTTTATTATCCCTTCGGCCACTCTTTGGTGTATTTGGGATCTTAGAACGGGGCATTTAAGTAAACAAATATAACAAAAATGCTCCAATATAACGCGGACGATGAGTCCTTCCTTTTCAGCAGTAAATTTTTCACTTATTTTCAAGTTAGTCAAAAACCGAGAAAACGTCCACATTTTTACCTTACATTTGCCGCGGAAATAGGAGCAGTGCGCTTAACATCTAAGTAATGCGCTCTTTAATGAGACACCTTATTAAAAAAAGTTTTAAGTTGATCTTGGGCATATTAATGACAGAATTTGTTGTTGACGTTCATTTTTCTCTGCGATTAGTTTTACTGTTTGTGTGAATCTACAAATATGACGCAAACGGCCATCTGCATTAGAAATAATATCCAAGAACCCAGTACTTCGGTTTTGATAATCACATAGAACATAATCTAAATTTATGGACAGTCAATTGAAAACCCTGAAAATCGCAAAGTATTCACCGGTATTCCAAATACGATCTGATACTAATTGTCATCCAAAATCAAAGAATATCAGTAAAGAAATTTGGCGAAAGGAACTTACTCATAATATATACAAAAAGGTATGCTTACGTTTCTAACTGGAAATGTGATTTAAATTTATTGGTCAGAGTTAGTAATTTATCACGTTTTCGCAATATGCTGCCTTTTTAAAAAAATTTGGTTTTCATAAACGAAGTAATATTAATTTTACTATCTCCTGTTAGTTTTGAATTCGCATAGGGTTGTACATTATTATTAAAAAGCTTTCGAACATGTTGGCACTTTGCATGATAAAGGCCAAACAATGTATATATAGCATCTAAGGGAAGGCATTAGCTATTCTGCGGCACACTATGATCTAAAGCGAAAGTTTGGGCCATCTCTGACTATTTAGACAAAAAAATTAATCGATAATTTGGCAGATTATAGTAATTCTTTTGACTGAGTCTTGCAAAAGCTATGCAAGCTCGGTGGGTTTTCGACCCACAACAGCATGAGGTGAGCTTTAATACAGTCAACGCTCTAGTCATCTGAACTACGAGCCCCCACCGGGAGCCATGGGTTTAATCACACTTGCGTCAAGCTACCCGCCTAGCCTGGAATCCACGAATTTTGATCCAGTAATGTGACTATCCAAGCAGGATTTCCTATGCAATTAATCTAGAATCCACCAGATGACTACCAGGCACAATTAATTAGCAGAGGATTTTGGCAGATTTAAAGAATTCCTTTTACCCTCTTGTGAAAACCTTGGTGGCCTCGGTGGGATTCGAACCCACGCCAGCAAAGGGAAGGCTTTAGTACAGCCAACGCTCTAGCCAAATGAGCTAAGAGGTCGAAACAAGAGTCGTGAGTTTAGTCACAATTGGGTCAAGTTACACGGCCCGTCTACTGCAAAGTATGCAATCCACCAAATCCATCAGATGTCTACCAGGCTCAATTACTGATTTAATAGGCGGTTGGCAGACTTCAATATTTCATTTGAATCAATTGGGAAAAACTCATAGACCGCGTTTGGATTTGAACCCACGACAGCAAAAGAGGAACGCCGCAGGCTGTGTGGGTAACTGGACCCAAGTTTGACTAAACTTGCGGCTCCCGGTGGGGTCTCGTAGTTCAGATGACTAGAGCGTTGGCTGTACTAAAGCCTCTCTCTTGCTGGCGTGGGTTCGAATCCCACCGAAGTCGACGAGCTTTTCACAAATGGGTCTAATTGAAAAAAAATAGTCAAAAAGGGTTTTTTTTGTAATGCACAAGGTAAAGGTAATGCATTCAAAGATATATTCGAGGACATTGGTCGGGTGCTTTTGCCGTGCCTTTAAAAATTAAGAAATCCATTAGTTTAGTAGAAAGACGCCCATAAGAATATTGTATTTCTAGAGGAAATCTCGTTTCTAGCATAAATGCATCTTGCTGTACTGGTAACGGGGCAACCGCTCACGTTAAAACCTGAGTTCAAATCGCCCTCAGGACGTAGATAGGTAATTCTGGCGAGTTCTTAAAAGACCGCACCAAGTCTGCAATGTTTCCGAGCGAAATGGGACAGCTCGGAAGAAATCGCAATAGGAACTGCCGTAGTGCAGGTGGCCTTGGGAGAGTACGATAAGAGTCAAGTTTATGGTTAAATAAATGGAAGCACAGAGTCAAGTTCGAAGAGGTCACGAAGAAGAAGAAGAATAAGAAGCAGATGACAAAATTTATTTACCGAGAGCGTTAATAACCATTATCCAAAACAAATTGCAATCTGAATTTGTATCAGATGATGGATTCGAGTGAGAATCCAAAACTTTATGTTAATAAAGCTGTTGGTCGAGCGATCACGTCTTCTTCTTCTTCTTCTTCTTCTTCTTCTTCTTCTTCTTCTTCTTCCTCTTCTTCTTCTTCTTCTTAGCGTAAGAGTTGATAGGAACTTTAAATTTTAAACACGAGAATAGGTCAGCTTCTTTACTGGAGGGCAAGTTCGGTTCCTATTCCCTTGTTTTACCAGAGAACGGCAAATGCCAGTGACGTTCAACTTAAGAAACTTGAATACTTTAACTTAATTAAGCCCTTTGTACACTCTGCGGCTCCCGTATGTGCACGTAGCAGGAACCTGGATTTAATGAACACAAAAAAAACAATCAGTTTGAGAAGATAGAGTTACATAAAGGTAGTGATCTGTTTTGATGGAAGGTGGCACTAACATGACAGCACTGTGGACGACCGTAGGAAACGACCGTCACGAAGAGAGAGAGAGATAGAGAGAGAGAGAGATAGATAGATAGATAGAGAGAGAGAGAGAGAGAGAGAGAGAGAGAGAGAGAGAGAGAGAGAGAGAGAGAGAGAGAGAGAGAGAGAGAGAGAGAGAGAGAGAGAGAGAGAGAGAGAGAGAGAGAGAGAGAGATGAGAGTTGCGTTGTGTGCAGCGTCAACATTTGATAAGGAAGGATCATTAGCTGTCTTAACCGGCACGTGGTTGCACTAGCTCCATCCCCAGTCCACGTGAAAAGTAACTTCAATCAATTTAAGCAATTCTGTCTATTTCGTAATCCACTGCATTATGACTAAACCTAACGACCTCCTTTTTAGGCTCGCATGAATCCATCCATGCTGTATTTAGGAGGAAAATATTAATAGAAACTGCATGGCTATAACCTTTTCGGGATAATGAATTGAGGCGATATAAAATGGTCGGGTGTTTCTAGTGTTGCTGGCTGAAGTTAAAGTTTTGAATGCGGAGATGTAAGCAGAGATTTTTCTCTAAAAGTTCACTAGCAGCCGAAAGCTCCCAGAGACGACATACACGGACATACATCATGGGCTTTGAGACATGTTCCCCAATAAAAGGCCTACAAAATGCACTGCCAGTTAATGATTGTTACAAAGCAGCTAGCTCCTACGCCCACAAAGTGCGTTTCACGATGGTGTCGATTCACCAGCGAGCCTTTTTTTCTGTAAGCAAGTGGATTGGTGATGCTCTCCTCGCTTCCTACTCAGTTAGTGAAGAAGCGCTTAGGTGAAATCATCGCAGTGGACGAAGTGAGTGTTTAATTGCACCCCCAACGCTCTAAGTGATTTTGCAATGAACAGCTTTAGGAAACAGCGCCTTCATGGTGGTTTGTATTTTCGACAGCCGAGAAATCGTTCGTGTTGAATTTGTTCCTCGTGGTAACACAGCAAACCAGCATTTCCATCCGTTAGAAATGCAGGGAGAATAGAACGAACTGAATGTGATTCAAAAGACAACCTGCGAGCATATGCGTTGCTTCCGATAACTTCTCTTAAGGCCAGTGCATTTCTAGGGAAACGTTGGAACGTAGTAGAAATTTAAACATGAAATCGATAATATTTGACCGTTTGTGTGGGTTGTCTGAGAGGTGTGCATAGGAGGAGGATGATAAGAAACAGTGTGATAAGCGGCAGTGAGTGTTTGGTAGAGCCGTTCCAGGAGAAGGGGAGGACAGAGCTGGCGCGGGAGAATGCATGCAGTTAAGTGGCCGTTGGCCAAGCTAAGCGCGGAGCTTGTACGAGGTTCTTTTGTACGCACAAGACCGGCTTCTTCAACCTAATGGCAGTCGCTTCTGCTGCTGCTAGTAGACGTTGACCCAGTGGCTTGGGATACTTTGGTGGGACCTTATACATTACACGGAAAGCTTTGCTGGGGTCCACACGAACTGAATTTGGACGATTGAGGAATCGACGGCCTCATCCTGACATCGTGCCTGCCCACACAGCGTTCAAGCTCAACCAGTTTTGGCAAAAAGTGGTATGAGAACGGTTTACCACCTCTCTTACTCGCCTGGTCTAGCCTCCTATGGCTTATTCTTCTTCTCAAGAATGAGGAAAAATCTAAAGATCTAGCGTTTTTTAGAACGTAGAAGAGGAGTCTTTTCATAGTATTTGTTCAGAAGAGTATAAACCGTTTTTTAGAACAGTGGCACACCCGTTGGGACAATTGAATATCACCTAATGGACAACGATTTGAAGTGGATTAATGCTTAAGGATGTTGCCTTAAACAAACAACGTTAAATAAATAAGCATAGTTTTGTGGTATCCCATCGTAGTTTCCTCGGGAAAAAACGAATAAGATTAACGCTTCGACAAAATTTGCCGATTTCCTTATTGTTTATGGGCACGTAAGATAATTCACTTTTTACTCCTGCCTAGGTGAGTGCAATCCTTCGCAGCACTAGCAATGGAATAACTCAGTTATTCCTGCTCTAGCCAATCAATATTCACTAGTGGTGAGAAGATCCAATAAGGGCTTGCAAAATATGATTAGTTCTCGGGCTCCAGCAAAAAAAGATGGCGGTCGGATCATTTGTTATGCAAGACGTCCCAAGAGGTTAAGTGCTTGTTATACACGGTCTCCTTTATTAGCTTTGCACGTTCTGCATATTTAAATAGTCGCAAGGAGATTTATTTCTTCGCGCTGTAAACAAAGCATATGATAAGCTGTTAATTCCATAATAACTTCAGTATTTACAGTCATTGAAAACATTGTCCGACTGCTTTCTCGTACGTAGTAGAGGTACACGTTTTGAGAATGTATTGCAGGTTGGTAAAAATGCCAGGATAAACCCAATGCTGTGCCTTTCTGAACATTGAAACCGTAGTCCCCTGGGAGATCCACATGGAGGGTAATTACTGGTCCTCCTCATGACATATTGAATTTATTCCGAAAGTGAGGTTTTCAGTGGAGATGTTAATAGCAATGGGTTCTAAAGGTGTTGAGTATATGAAAATACTTTTTTGGTAGTTGGCTGTTCATCAACCTTAAGCCGAGCACATTTAAATTTAAAAAATCCACTTTTCCCGGTAGAAGCTGCTTCAGGTCCATTTTGAAAGTGAGAAGCACAAGTTTTGACAACATTGTCTGACTATTCTTATATGCCCAGATAAAAATTAACACTTACGTTGTACAGTATGTTTTAAGCCTGAAACTGTGGGAAGTATAAACTCAGCGTTCTAGCCAACTCCTCCCATATTAACTGCTGTTTTTGTCTTTTGTGGCTAAACACAGATAACGTTTGAACCCGGTTGAAGAATGAGCTCAATATAGGTCACAAGCGAAAGGTACAGTCAGCAAGCAAACGGGCCCCTTCTTACTTTGGCCCCTAAGGCAATCCGAGCCGCCTCTCGCTTGCTTCCGGGAAAACCGAGGCTCCTCTCTATTCCTGTAGACGCAGGCCAACACTGGTCGGGCTCAGTAAAGGGGTTTACCAGCAGCGAGGATCATGAACGGGTATGCGTTCAACAGTAAACATTGTTATAATAGCGCCGACAACACCTCCATCACTCGTATACTTTTGGTTATCTTGGCATGCACACCATGAAATGACCTGTAGGGTTATCGGAGGAGTAGGCGGTCATTTGGGCATCGTTTCCCTACATGGCATGACGTGCGAATAAATTTAATCTACGTAAAGTCGCAGGCGGTAACTTACTTCACCGTGTCTGGCACGCTAGAAGGGTTGTTTATAGTTTTCAGTCTCTGTGCTCAAGCACGACTCTTTTCGACACTCCTAAGTCTTGACAGCGGGATCAGGTGTGTGAGGGGGAAGAGGGTGGTAGATGTTCGTAATTCTGCTACCACCACAAAGTAATTCATGCACAAGGCATTGTCTCTGCGCTCAGCACGTAGAGGGAAACACGCGGGGTGCCATCGTTTGCGCTGGTCAAAACGTCCTTTTCAGTCATCCAAATGCAAATCCGTGCTCGGTTAAGGTGCGAGTAGACTGATATCGAAGGGATTTGGACTTATTCGGCTTCCATTCAGATACCTGTTCAGTCTATTCCTATGCTCTGCTATTTCGTACTGTAAAATCCTATGTACCGTACATTCCCTATCTCATGAAGTGTCGACCGAAATACTGAAATGTGTTTTTGATTCAAACAAATTACTTAAGTAGGGTTAGAATATTCATTATCTTCATGATGTGATGCCGACTGTTGAATGAGCATCGTTTCGACTGCCCGTCGAAAGCGTACGGTGTAAGAAATGGCTACATAAGTAGTATTTAATGTTCCCATTGATTGTCGATGCTCTTACTAATTCAACTATGTTTTTTAGAAAATATGTACAGAAATATTATTTTTTGTACTCGTTCGGTTGCAAATTACGTCTTCTTTAAATTTTATACTTGAAGAAATGATAGCTTTCGGTTTTAAAATGGTTCTAAATTGCTGAAGAATTTTGCACCGTACAGCCCGTTAATCTTAAATTCAATGTTTCCTATCTACATGTTGCATACGTTATGTGTAAGGAAAAATCATAAATTTATCGTCACTATAAAGAATAGGTCACACAGTTCTCACAAAATGTTGTAATGGATTTAACAGCTGCTGTATGCATCATAGGTAGCATTAATAACTAAGGGTTTCAGAGTATTATGAATGAATATTGCCAGGTCTTTATAAATCTCACAATTAGAAACTATTTTGAAACCGATGCAATCGAAAGATTACAAGAACGAATATTTTTGTGCAAATTTCTAGAAAACATATGGCAATTAATAAAAGCATCGAAAATCAATAATAAAATTGCGTACTACTTAAGTTGCCATTTTTACGGAGTATAATTTTTGAGAGTGGTCAGCAAGAAGCTCTTTCAAAAGCCGGAATCCTACAGTGACTGAAATATCTTTGGATAAGGCTGCATGATAATCATAACGACAATTCTATTTAAGTAATTTATTTGATTTGAAACACATTTCAGAATTTCGGTTGACATTTAATGAGATAGGGAATCCTAATTTGGTCAAAGGAAGAAAAACTAACAGTTAGTGGAATATTAGCATTTCAATCAACAGCCTCCTTATGATGACGTTGTGACATAATAGGAATCGAGATTAACAAAAAATCCATATATATGACAAAATTCAATGAGGTACTCAAGCCTTCGACTTTGAATATATTTCAAAAGAAGCAACGAATGTTTTGAGGATATGCAAGATACGTCAGCGGGTCCATATATTTGCAAAGCTATTCAACTTATCAAATGAACACTAACTGAGAACTGTGGTTGGCCGAAGAGTCCTTCTCCTTTTAACCAGGCTTAATTACAGATTCTGGTTTAAAGATTTAAGTAAATAAATAAGGATAAAAAGTGGTTGTCTAGCTTTAGTCATCTACAAAGAAAATTAGTTGTCATGGGTCGGACGAAAGGCTCCAAGTGACTGTAACATTTTATGGAAGTGCTTAATAAGTTCTTTATAATTACACCTTTACTCTGTATGGATTCATACTGGGAGTCATTGCCAGGTAAACGCTCTCATAATGCAATAGGCGAAGGTATTGGCCACCGCATACAATTTTTAAAAAAGGTAATGAACGTCTTTAAATAGTAATTTCCCACTACCTCGTGAAAAACTTCCTCCTACGAAAGAATTATATAAATTTGTGTTTATGAAGGCCACCTGCTAAAACATACTCTTTTCAAGCATCCACGTGGCAATCGATGGCTTATAGCGGAGATCAGCGTAGCGAATGCATTATGTATTTGATGATAAAGCTTAAAAATTGAAGGCGCAAAGAGTTTTGCCGCAGATGAGTGACTGGGCTTCCCTAATACGCTTATCTACAAGAGGCATCCCATAAAGAAATTATTACGTTCTTGTGTCAAGTCGCTTTACGTCCGCAGCGCAGTGACAAGCGAACCGTCTATAACGGCATAACTAAAATCGTATACTTTACAAAGGCAAGCTGGCTAGCTTTTTTCGAACGGACAATGGCCCACTGCGTAGCTTGAAGTAACAAGATATTGACTTTTCGAACACTGCACAAATGTGCGTGCTTGCATTTTACGGCATAGGCAATTGACTGACTGTCTAGACATGTCACTTTTTAACTCCAAATCCACTGTCGCTCAGAATAATATAAATAAAGGTCACCTGCAGCTCAAAACAACTTAGTGGAAATCAATCCCAACCCTCCGACATACTAATGACGGAAATAATTGCCAGTCTCTCCTTTTTTGCCATTTGTTGTTCAAATAGGTATGGAGTGAACAAAACGGTATTTATTTGTACCTCGTAGTCCCTGCCCTAAGTGAGTGTTTTCACTGGCCCCCGGCGAAGAGCCGTAGACGTCCGGGAGGGCGCACGCCACGCACGCAATTTGCACTTCTGTTGCCTGTTCGTTTGACAACCAAACAATAGGCAAATTCACAGGATGGGGTGGGGATGCCCCTGAAGGTCAGACAGACACACAAAAGGCGATTGACGCGAACACTGGTCGGCAAGACCTCAGCTTAGGGTGTTGTTGGGGCGAGAAGTCTGACTGAAGGCACTCTGATCGCGTGTCCGGTAATTGGAACAGTGACCATCTAGACGAAGGACTTTAGCACCGAGCTGCTGTCAGGTAGGGGAAGGCCGGCTCCCGATACCAAAGGGTTGACTGCAAGTCTGAAGGGCGACCCTTCGGCGGTCGCCAGCCGCCATGTCAGGATTTAAACCAACAGATTCATAGTGTGATCTATGTCCAATCCATAAACGGTATTTTCGCATCATTCTGCATTCTTGCGTAGGCGTCGGAGCGCCCTTTTTGGAGCTGCTCCATACTCTATCCACATCGGTAAAATAATAGAATTGTCTGTTATGAAATATTCTTGGTGCACATCACGTGGACTGACCTCCTGCCGAGGTTTCTGAGGCATATAACTTTTGCGTGTCTGCAATCCACTTTTTCGGCCAAATACCATATAAACAACAGTAGGCGTCGCTCATATTGCTTCCTGGCAGGACCCGTGAACCAGGTTTTTTTGCTCTAAATAAGGATTATAGTTAAGATTAGTGTTTTAGGGTAAAGCGTAGGGCTAGGGTTAAGATTATAGTTACGACTAAGGTTTGCGTTAGGACGCTGGAATTCAGCGCGATGGCAATTGTATTAGGGGGGTTGGGGGTTGGGGCAGAGTTCTTATCTGGTGCACTGCCAGGGTGGGTGGAGGAGCGAGCATAGAAGAGACTCCGACAACAACAGCTGAGCTTTCGATCCTCTGGCTATTTCGTCGTTTTCCCTGCGCCACTATTATCGCCCATGTGCGGTTGTCTGTCGCTATTGCGGTATTCTGATAGAACGGGCAGCGGGCACTAACACCCGGCTGTCTGCATGAGCCAGATTAGACATCCACGTTGCAACAAACGCTGCTGCAGGTGGCGACGGTCAATGACCTGGTTTCTGGACAGACCTTGATGTCTAGGGCGCAGGCATGCACGCATTGCACGCTGGTGTGCATGCAGCCAGCTCATGGGTAAAGGATTTGTTAGGGCATACTGTATCCCCTGCAATTCGAAGGTACCTTTGAGAGCTAGGCACATACAAGCTCGCATCACTTGTATCCATGCCTGGTTTTGTTATGTCTGATTTAGCTGATAACTAGATGCAGGTTGACAGTTATCGATCGGGCAGCCCAAGGGAAAGCTCGTGGGGTAGGCTTGTGCTCAAGGTTGATTTTAATCAGATCAAACTTGTCTTCATTAGACCATTTCCAGACGTTTCCTACTCAAGGTATGGGTCAACTGAGGTGAGTTTCTTAATTCCGTTTCCTCGCAGTGCCGCCAACGGTCCACGCGTGTGAGTTGGTGCGCAAGTAGCTGGGCTAGTGCTTGGTAGATGTAAACCATTTCACAGAGCGAACTGAGCATGGGTGTAAGTAAGCCGAACCAGGCCTCTTTGAAACCGCAGATCCGCCGAATGGGAAGGGTTTTCCAGTAGGACAATGAAAGGTTCATTCATAATGATCATGGAGATGTTTCTAACTGCTGACCCCGAGTCAAGGATATATATCTCGGATGACTTAAGCCCCAGTTCAAATTTGACTGAATGCATTTGAAATTGAAGACAATGGTCATCGCCTAGATCTGAAGGATATCACCGGTGTCGCAGCGCCTAGGTTAAATGGCATTTCCACATATGCTACTCACACACCTTAGCAGCGTGCGACGGACCAGGATTTCATACAAAATGCGAGGGAAATGTTTGAATCCCAACTGAGTGGGGGTGCCATTCAGGGAGATGGAGAGAGAGAAAGCATTAACAGCACGCGAAAAGTGTTCAATAAGGACGGGGCCAGTGCTTGGCTGGTTTCATTCACGTTCTTGACCACGATGGTGGCCTGACAGCCGAATCCGAGCTAAACGTCGATCGGTTTGCTAGGGTTTCCTGAATGTGTATGCAGTCCTAATTAACAGGCAGCACAAGCCAAAGAATTCTTTCCATTTTCTTATTAAAAATTTGGCAGGTTTCGATTTTAAAAAGCTCACAATATGACACCAGGAAATCTTTATTTAACCCTAATCGCTCCTGCACATCTATTCAAACGCACTGTAAATAGACATCAAATGATAGCTTCTTTAATACAAAGTTGAATGTATTATTCTCCTGAATTAAGAAGTGCATAGCATGTAAGTCGAAATCCTAAACATAAGTGCAAAACCGAATGAAATTTTAAATTGGTTATTGACTGGAAAAACTTGTTTTGGGACTTCAATATACAATTTTGAACTTTAAAATTGCAAGAATGTGTAAGCTCGAGCAAGCTGAGTTTAACAAGACTCCTTTCACTTCCTTTTTGTAAAGTGCGTTAGGACATCGAATAATAATGAAAAGATTATACTACTCAAGCTACCGTTATTTTAGTCCATGAGATTGTTATAAGAGGGTAGAAAGAATAACGTTTCAAAACGAGTATTAGGGTGGGTATGAAAAACCTTACGATTATACTGGATGCTAGTCACATTTAAACCCCATAAATACTTTCTAATCTGTAACATATTTTCGCTTTATAGCTAAACTTTCATTAGTTTAGAACCTTATTTAATACCTTCGAAACTAGTAAAAGTATTGATGACCGATGTTTTCTACCGATCAGGACGCCCTGGTATTGTGATTTCAGCAAGTAGGTGATACTACAATGCAAACGTGGAAGAATAGAGAGCTATCGGAATCGGGTCACCATTGTCCGGGATTCTGTCTTTCCATCTCAGCTTCAGTTTTCTACGGAGTCAGCTGCGATTGAAGTAATTAAGTTTCCTTGCTTGGTTCGAAAAGACGGTCCAGGTCTTCGCTCCGTAAAGGAGTGTCGTCAAGACGACGGCCTTGTACATCTTCAGTTTGGTGTTCAGGTGAATACCGTGGCGATTCCGCTCGGAGGACTGCTGTCGGCCGTACGCATTACTGGCTTTGGAGATCCGTTGGGCAACCTGGTCATCGATTCTCGTGTTGCGTGACAGCTTGCTTCCTAGATAAGCAAAGGTTACCACATTTTTGAGGTAAGCACCGTTGATATGGATTCAGGGAGCATTGTATTCCGCGCTGGGTCGCGGCTGGTGCATGACAACCGGTTTGGCTGTACTGATTGTTAATTCAACATCGGCGCAGCCTACGGCGAAGAGGTCCATACTTCTTTGCATGTCCTCCTCCGTCACGGTGTTAAGGGCGCAGTCGTCCGCGAAGAGCAAGTCATGGACCTGTAGTCGTAGACACGCGCGTTGAAGCCTGCATACGCCGACTGTTGAGGAGTGCCCGTCAGTTCTGTAGGTGATGCGGATCACAGGCTGCTCATCACGGTAGGCGTCCATCAGCATAGCCGAGAACATGAGACTGAACAGGGTGGGAGCCAATACGCAGCCCTGCTTCACTCCGTTGGTCACTGCGAACGCTTCGGATACCGTCCCGTTGTCAGTGACGCGCGCCGTCATCCCGTCATGAAGCTGACGCACCAGATGCGTGAACCACTCAGGACAGCCGAATTTCTGCATGACTTTCCACAGTCCGTTGCGATTCACCGTGTCAAGGCTTTCGTTAGATCCACGAAGGTAGTGTATAGGTGAGTTCGCATCTCCGGGCACTTCTCTTGTAGCTGGCGGGTGGTAAAGATCGTATCAGTTGCCCCGCGGTGCCGACGGAAGCCACCTTGGCTTTCCGGGAGCAGGCCCTGCTCTAGGTGGCCGTTCAGACGATTGAGAAGGATACGGGTGAAGATATTCCAGTCGATGTTGAGCAACGAGATGCCTCTGTGAGTATCACAGATTTGACGGTTCCCCTTCCGTTTGTAGAGATGGATGATGGTCGCGTCTTTGAAATCCTGAGGAACTTGTCCTTGGCGCCACATCTTCTAAAAGAGTGTTGTGAGTTCTGCCATCAGCCGGGGCCCAGCGTGCTTGTAGACTTCCGGTGGGATTGCGTCGGATCCCGGTGCTTTACCGCTGGAAATCTGCTGGACGGCCCGGATGGTTTCTGGTAGGGAAGGCGGCAGATCCAGGTCATTGGCTGTGTCCACTTGAGGGAGCCGGTCAATGGCAGCATCGGAGATGGCTGATGATCAGTTAAGGACACTACGGGAAATCTGTCCATGCGATAATCTAGTAAGTACGTCGGCACAGATAAAATAACGTTTTCAAATGGTCCTTTAGTGAAGTTGGCGCTTGAATGTCCTTCAGGAATAAATTTAATGGGCAGTTAGCAAACAGTCTATGGTTTGAGTATATACATTCCAGCACAGTTTCTGGAGAGTTTGCAGCATTTCTAAACTTGCGCATATTTTGCACCTTGCTTCATCGGGTTTATGCGAAGAATAAACTCACGTTTTAAGTGCACCAATTTACGTCTGGTAAAACTCCCGAGTTTAAATTACTCTCTCCTCATCGAAAAAACGCCTGGATGCGCGAACTTAGTCTAGGTAAACTTGTGATCAAATTTTTCGTATATGAGGATTATTTCCTTTTGTCGATTCCTCACTAAGTATTTCTGGTGTTGGAGTACGATAACTTTCCCATCGTCCTTGTGATATACAAAAATGGACATAAAAAAACATTTCAAGTTGTGAGCTTGAACCATTCAGTTTCGCCTCTAGAAAGAGGAATTATCTTCATGTAATTAAAATGAGAGGCAATTGAGATGTGGGAATCAAGTTACTTATAGTTAAAAGATGTGTAAAATCCGTTCCCGCAGGCTGCAATACAGCCTTCTGACTGGTAACAGTTATTTACCAGCCTATTAACGGTTACCAGTCAGGAGCCCGAATTTCGGCCTGTGTGAACAGACTTTACGCATACTTTATCAATGAGAAATTTGATTCCAAAATCTTGGTTGCATCTCGCTCTACTACGTTGACGATGGTAGCTCATTTTATGTTTTATTACTCATTGACTCCCCAATTCATTCAGGAGGCAGTAATCGGCAAACCAAAGAGCCAGCTAAAAAAACTAGAAACGGATAGAATTTAGGATATTAGTGAAGTGGTTGTTAGCTGAAATTCCAGGGGTTTCCACTGAGGTCTACCGGGTGCTCCAAAGCACGATGGGCGCAGGGACGGTGACTTGCACGCGTATTAATTTAAAGCGATAGTAGACTTGCGCAGCATCTATCGCACTCCATCCTCCCTCAACCGCATACGCTCAGCATTACGTCAGAGTCAAGAAGACGGAAGGTGGGATTCGGTGCAGGTGGCTGGCGCGACGTGCGCCTTCACCTAGGCATGTGACAACTGCTATGAGTGCGCATCTCCAATAAGGCCTGCCGTATCTTGATCTGCCCCCGTGTTGGTCCAGTGCATCCACCGTGTGGCCCTTTGTGGGAACGTCAGGTGACGGGGCATGTTTACCTCGTTGTGTTTTGAGGTTCAATCTATAGTTCACGAAACGTGTCAAATAGCGATCAGGAATGTATGGAGAAAGAAATATCAACAAAGACACGGGAGACTGGGATATCTATTTCGAACTTATCAGCCGTCATAAGTCACCTATATTCACCCCAGATTTGGAGCACCTGAGATTCGAACCCGGGAACCTTGTTCTTTCAGTCTTATACTATACTACTGAACCATGGATCCTGACCAGCAAAACCTTAGAATGTTCTAATGGTTCACCGAAGGCGTCAATTGTGGAGTTATAATCACTTTGTCCAAGTTAATTTCATCGTAGCCTTTTCACGTGGCGGTATCAGACTCTGTAAAAATTAGATTTTTTCATCTGCGAACGGATGTGCAAGTTTTCAGTGACATAACCTAGAAAATAATACCCAAAGGTGTTCTGTGCGCATTAAAACATTTTCTTACCCTGTCAAAGAAAATACGCTGTACGCGAGAGCAGGTCTAACGGTTGAGGAGGATGACGTGAAGTTTGTTGACGCAGAACCATTCGCTGTTAAGGACTTTACGCCTTCATTAGGAATCTGTCGGCGGAGCATTTAAAACTCTTCAGATCACCTACCTTATTCAAATATTCGTATGTATTTGTGAAAACTAATTACTTTATTCAGACTTTTACTAACTTTAAGGCAAGACACGGCAGTGGGAGCGCCCCAGAAATATATTTGAGCTTGCGCTACATTTGACGAAATATCAATATCAATATCCTACCACTTACCCTAATGCCCAAAATAATACTTATCTCTTTGGAATTTAGGGCAAGGGCAACTGTATTATGGGGAGGGGATTGATCTGTTCCCCTGTCTTACCCATATTAAGTTCACACGGCCTGTTTTCATGTACACGTTTAACTATCATTAGTCGGAATCTCGCCCTGGCAGGCGCTATGTGCTGCTTCAATGGTCAGTAACTTTATTGTGTTTGAGAAAACTTTCCCTTGGTAGAAGATTATCGAGGGGTGTCAACCGATTTCAAGATAGCACCTAAGCCGTTCAGTTTCGTTCGTCGTGATATCTGATCTTTACATCTTGTGTGGATTTTCTAGAGCCGATCGTGGCGTGATTGTATCGATCGATAAGGTTTGCCCTAGAAAATGACTGAAAAACGCGGAGCTGGAAACCGTGACTTTGCGAAAGGCAGTGTTGGAAAAAATCGATTTTGAGCGCGGTCTCACTCTATGCTCTAAAGTAACTCGCTAAACGCCTGCTTAGTGCCGCTTTTTTGTTTGCATAAGCTTCTTTTGCAAATTCTGTCAATTCCAACCGTACGGACCAAAGTTCGAATCACCTTTGGATAAGGGAACTAATTTTTTCACGTCAAAATGCAGTCATTTATGGAGCACCCATTGGCATGAGCTAAAACGCAACATGCCGTGTAGTACCAAAGAAACCTTATGCTTTGACCACATTATACAGGTAAATGGATTCAAGTTTACTAATTTTCTACGGCTTCTATCCCATAAATCATGAAAGGGCAACACTAGCACATATTATTCAAGGATAGAAGAGAAAAGAGGTTCGAACCGTTCATTTCACGGGCCGTATGTCACATAGAAGCACCTTTTGGTGTCTTCACACTCGGTACGTCTGCTCCCTTCCCTCTGCTCTTCCCCCTATCCCGTCCTTCTTGCCCTTCCCCCTATCCACCGTTCCCGACCTAATCCTCTCTCTCCTCCTACCTCTCCTCCTTCTCCTTCCTCCTCCTCGCTCCTCTCGTTCCCCGTCCTCCTCCCTCTCCCCTTCTCTCTTTTTATCTTTCTTCTCCCACTCCCCTCTTCCTTTCTCCCTCTCCCGTAACACTTCCCTCAACCCCACGGTTAAAAAAGTCCTACGACGAGGGCGAAATGCAATCATGTAGGCGGCCCAGGCGGATCGGTCGTTCTCTCCCTAACCCAAATCGTGACCTATAGTGGAATTCGGTAGCAGCCTGGAATGACTCAGCAGCCATGTTTAGCGACAGCACTGCTTAACCATTCGCTGTGGAGGGGGCTAGAAAAGGCTCTCTACGCTGCCACCTGTGACAACTTCAGACTTCGCATCAAAACTGAGAAAACGAGGGTGATGCATCAGCCACCGCCCAATATCACCTACACCGCAACTCGCATCAATGTCAATGGCGCCCAAATGAAATCTGTGGATACCTTCACGTACCTGGGCAGCAATCGCTCCCGCCGCACCAAAGTCGACGATAAGATCGCCCATCGGATCGCCAAAGCCAGCCAATACTTTGGACGCATACAGAACGTAGTCTGGAATCGACACGGTCTCCACCTCAGCAGCAACCTCAAGATATACAAAGCTTTCATATTGCCGACGCTGCTGTATGTAGCGGAGACTTGGATGATCTCCCAAAAGCAGGAGGGGAAGCTCAACCACATCCACCTCAGCTGCCTTCGAAGAATACTAAAGTTGACATGGCAAGACAGGATACCGGACACGGAAGTGTTGGAACGAACAGGCCTTCTCAGCATTTATGTTCAGCTGAAACAACTGCAACTGCGATGGAGCGGCCACCTTGTGAGGATGGACAATGAACGACTACCCAAAACAACTCTTCTATGAGGATGACATAACGGGTTCTCTTCGACAAGGGGGTCGAGTACGACAGTACAAGGACATTCTGAAGACTTCCCTGAAGCAACTGCAGATCAACCCGGTGACCTGGGAGGACCTCGCCCGGAACCGACCAGTTTGGAGGAGGACAGTGAAGATAGGGGAAGCAAACTACAACGTCAATCTGATCACCAATGCCAAGACTAAAAGAGCGGCACAAAAGTCACTAGCGCCCCGGACCAACGCCGACAATGCCCAAGCCCTTCCAACAGGTCCACGCTGTCAACGTATCTTCGTGCGTGATTCGAAACCATGGCTTGGAAGGCGACCAATCTGATGCTTACACCAATTCATACTGTCAGCCCAGTGTCGAGTGACTGACCAGTGGACTCGGATTCAGATGGCGATGGCTCCTCCATATCCCCTGACTTAGTTGATCCTGGTGTGTGCATTTTGGGGGCAAGGTCGTGCTGTGGCGCGCGCGAAGACGGGTACGCCGACACGTCAGCCAATGCGCCCACTCCCACCTCAGAAAACTGACTGGCTCGGACGGTGGTCTGATTCTGTGGGTGGGGAGAGAGTGAGGTCGAAAGGTCAGCGCATTTTCCTCACTATAAACAATCTGACGCGCTCGAAACTATCACAGTGCGTTAAAAGCTGTGGCTTGGAAGATTGCCAACTGACGGGATAACTCGGACCGCATGGTCAGTCCGATGTGTGTTCTATGTGGAGTTACTGACAGGTGGACTAAGAGTCAGGCTGCAATGGCTACTTCTTAGTGTGGTCTTTATGGCACTCCCACTCCATGGGATCCGAGTCAGGTGTGGAGGTATGCCCAGGAGCGGCTCCGGCCGCGCCAGCCACCTGCGCCCTCTCCCATCTCCGGTCTTTTTGACTCTGTAATGACAGCGGAATCAGGTGGACGAGGAGAGAGTGCGGTAGATGCAGTGCAAGTCTACTATTACTTCAAACTATTCCACGCACAAGTGATCGTCACTGCACCATCATGTTGGGGAGCATACGGTGGACATCGTCGGACTACGACGGTTGAACTTTCGGTTGTTGACTTGGTTTTGTTTCATTTAAAATTTACGCAGTACCTTTTAAAATGCCTGGTTACTTGACTTACCAAAGTTGTTAGTTGGAAATTTGATTGGTGCATTTACTGTCCCTCTTCTGGCTTCACATAATTACCTGCAAATTTGCATTTATACTCACCCTGCACATCTTCTTCCGCTGCAGCCTTCGGTTACGCCATCAGTTCAGACATTGAATTTGTCATGGCGAGACTTTCTTTCCAGCCAGCTTGAAAGTCAATGGAAGCATGCCGCCGTATGCCCAATGCCCTAATACCCCGCCCCTAGTTCCCTCAAGAACTTTTTCCCACAATTTCTACCCTCCATCCGCCCTTACTCTCGGACTTGTTCCCCTCTTTGCCATTTTAATTCCCAAAACCAACACCTGAATCGCTGGACCGGCAGGTTATAAATATGTGCGGAGCATGATTCTGGCTCGTTTTGAATCCTTTTTAAACCACTCGGTAGGTTTGCGGAGGGGGAAGGGTACTTCCACCGGCGTCACTTCTGTCTGGTCTCCCAGGCCGTAAGTGGTGTCTTGTGCGAAAGACGTCAAGGCGTCATCCGCAGCTAAGCTCTGGAGTTAAGAGAAGCTGTGTGGGGGAGGGGAGAGGTTTTGCGACAGTCGCAACAGTCCATCTTCCACATTGATGAGCGTAAGTTTCGGCCACTCTGGAAAAGAAAATTGGTTACTGCTTGGGAGCAGTGGAGTTGTATTGGAACCCATCAAAGCCAAACTCGATGCCGCATCGAGTCTAAAGGGTTTAAGCTACTACGTGAGCAAGTTCCTGGTGAGCTTTTCTAAAAAAACATTTCTGGCTCAGTTGATAAGATAAGAAATCTGTCTTACCTCTGCATACAATTTGCATTCCTTTGCCCTGATATTTCGTGCCCGTCTGGCTGGATTTTCATCAGACGTATTCCCCTCAGTCTTCTCCTTATTGTGCACAAATGGCGATCCGGCCTATTTATTTACCAGCATATAGCGTGTTTTAATCCTACCTTGGAAGGCACGCATTTCGGCGTCGTGCCTAAAATTTTGCAACGGTGTCTGGAGAGGAATTTTAACGGTAAAATTTTATTCTGCCACGGCAATAACGCCCGCTTTCCTATTGCTAGGGACCTGTAGTCACCTTTTCTCCGCCACGTAATACGTGCGGGTATGGTTTTGATAAGTTCGTTGACTTTAAAAGACATATTGGCAAGGACTTAACCTATGGATTCCCCGGCAAAGCACCGAGATCGGAACGCCTTCACCCTCCCCCGGTAAGTTCCAGGACAGGGTAACCTATTCCCTAACGCCAGCCTTAACCGTAACCTTGGGATGTAATTTAGCGAAAAGCCACTTATATTACGGTACGTTTCTCTCCCCTGTCCTGTTGGGGGAGGGCATATAAGGAATCGGTAATAGAATATTATGTCGCCCACGGAAAAGACAAGGACAGTGCTCGAATGAGGGAAAAGCAGTTCTGTTTGTATTGAAGAGTATAGGTCAATTCCCCTTCGTTGTCAAAGAGGTGGGGGGCTTTCAATGTTACAATTATTCAGCATAATCCGGTAAAATATGAAATGTTTTGCCTCTAAGGAATAACCTTCTCGAATACACATATAAAGCTTGAGGCCTTTCGTTCTATCGTGATTTAGTGAGAGTAATTTAGACTTTATTGAACGTGCAGTGTGACCTACCTCATGCAAAGTGCTAAAATGTTCGAATGGTTTATAATCAGTTGAACACTGGCATGCACGCATGTACGAAAGCTTTGAAATAATAATGAACAAAACTATGCGAATTTAAAACCTAAAGGAAATAATAAAATTAAAATCAATTCGTTTAGAAATACCACCTTTTTTAAAAAGACAGCATATTGCGAAAGGGTGCTAAATTTCTCTAATTATGACTTAAATAATTAAATACAATTTTCAGTTGAAAGCGTAAAAATAGCATTTTGTGCATATTATGAAAACGTTCCTTTCGCCAAATTTCTTAACTGCTATTTTTTGATATTGGAGTCCATTTAGTGTCAGATCGTCTATGAAATACCGGTGAATACTTTGCGATTTTCAGGGTTTTAGAGTGATTTTCCAGAAATTTAGATGTTGTTCTATGCGGTTATCAAAAACCTTAAAAATATGGTATTTTTTAAAAGTATTTACAGAAGTGGTTAATTTTAGGATTTTATTTCTAATGCATATGGCCTTTTGCATCATATTTGTAGATTCACTAAAAATGTAAACTCATTGTAAAGAAAAATGTATGTCCACAATAAGAGTTGGCCATTAATATGCCTAAGGTCAATTAAAAAAACTTTCCGTAATAAAGTACCACATTAAAACACGCTTTAATTAGATATTAAGAGCACAGTACGATTTTTTCAAGGTAAAGTTAAGGTCAAAATGTGGTCAAAATGTTTGTTATTTTTTTCTCCCCTGAAATAAGCGATACATTTTCTGCGGAAATAGAAGAACTTATATTGGAGCGTTCCTTGTTATATTTAATTAATTCAATGCCCCATTCTACGAGTTCAAATACACAAGATAGTATCTGAATATATAATGAGATTTTGCGAAGTGTTAATGTTCTTCCAATTGCGTTTCTTAATCACAGATTAACGGAGACTTGATTGTACCATAAGTATCTTATTGCATGCTCCAATTTAACATTTGTTGTTCTATGCGTCCATCTCCACAGTATCATGTAGTTTTTTGTTGAAAATCCTAATTTTTCCCATTGTAAACAAAATTACTGGTAAACAAGTTTATTCCCGCGTTTCGTGACAAAAATGTCAGCAATTTGCACAAAATAGTTGTTAAAGATGTATTCCTTTCTTGTTTCTGGAAGACAGTTCGATTCCTAACACTTGCCTTCTCATGATTTTCATAGAGTTACGATCAAATTTTTCGTTTCCATATGGTATTATTTGAAGCTGTGCTTATTTCATAGCTCAACGTACAAAACAGTTGACTTTGCTCTGAGATGTTAAAAGCATTGGAAATCTCTTGGATGTTCGACAACCTTTAACTTAACCCAAATCCTGCGTGCGTTTCTTCAATATATGAGACTGAAAATCCAATGCTATTTATAAAAAGGCGTTCTGAGTATCATATCCACTCAACCAACCAAAAATACCACGACCAAATATACGCTAAACTACTCCCTCACATTTCGATCACAGGTTGCATGAACTCGGACATCTGCTATAGTGGAGACATAATAACAGAAAAAAGCAATTATTCTTGCTTTTTAGAGGAAATATTCCAGGAGAAACAGTGCGTGTTGTTGCAAAAAAGCTTTAAAAACATATTGGGAGTTTCCACGCTTTCTAAGGAGGAACAGTTAACAAGGTGGCATGCATGTGCGAATTTTAGTCTCCGGTGGGTCTTAACACCCTCACTGTTAGCAGGAGCGAATGGAAGACACCAGGCTGAGGGATTTATTACGTACAGGACCTCGAGTTACCGTCTCATACAAGAGTGGCCGCTGAGAAAGAGATGGAGAGGGCGGGCGGAGAGCATAAATAACACGCGAACAAAACTCAATAAGGACGGTTCGAATGTTTGGCAGGTTAAAGTCATCCTTCGTACCGTTTCTTCGGATTATAACCGAGGCAGGAATAATCCCTGCGGCGACCGATCGGTCCACGCTTGCAATCCCTTTACGAAGATGATGTCATCTTTGGATTTACCCAACACATTTGATTTGTTCGTACCTATATCCTATGGGTTGAACGCTTTCGGGCGTGTCATTATGCAATTGCACACACTTACGCAAGTTGACGTCGGATTTCGGCTTCGGTCCGGTGGATAATCCCCAATTTAAGCGAAGTGTAGGCACAGCAGGGTTTCGATAGGTTCTTGAGAAAATGTCTGTGATCAGCCAGTGGAAACTAACCCAAGGCATAGTCAAAACAACCCTTGACACTAGGACAAACAAGTTCAAATACAGAAGGGTAACAAAAAACTAGCACTTTCAAAAAAATCATTTTAAACAAAGTGTCCTCCACCATATGTGTTGACGGTGGAAACTTTCTACGGACGTATTTCCTTGTTACCTTGGCTCTAGGCTATAAAAATCTGTTAGAACACTTTTAGAACGCACATGGTACACCCGGAAAGACCACGTAAAAGGACTGAAGGAGTTCTCATCGCCTCTATGACTTAGCGATAAAATTAGACAAAATTCTGCATCGATAAGCTGGCACCTAGAACTTTTGAGCTCGTGAATTGAGGTAAAAGCGCTAGTCTCCAATAAAACTGGCCACGCTTCGATGCTCTGGGACATCACGGTGGCCAGATCAGGGCGCTGTTAGCACCTTTCACGATTCTCAATCAAAGGCTATGTAGACTTCAGGGTTTTAGCTCTCATCTATTATAGAAATCTAGGAAAAGTGATCATGAATTACTTATCAGGGACATTTGGCAATACTGTTCTTAGTAAATGACAGGGTAGATGACAGGCTAGAAAAGATGTCTTAAACAAATGCTGGGTCTCACGTCTTCTGCATTCAGACCACGACCCGCAGATTAAAAAATAGCGGTTGAAACAGTGAAATAAATAACCACAACCCACGTACCTTTCCCCCATCCGTTCCCTCCGGGCTGCTCGGGTGAGGCCGCTCATTCTAGCGGCCTGGAATGTTCGTTCTATTTAAGACAATCCGAGGAACAACCCATCAGAAGGGAGGACGATGCTTCTTGCTTGATAAGTGGCGCGCGACAAGGTGGACGTCGCTGCTCCCAGCGGGACCCGAGTTTCTGATCAGGATCAGCTGCAGGAGGGGTTACCGGCTACGCCTTCTTATTGAGCGGCCGTCAAAGGCAGGGCGACGCGACGCTGGCTTCTCTTTTGTCGTCCAGAAGGGTATCGTGGGAAGACTGCCCTATCTGCCACAGGGTATAAACGACCGATTGATGAACCTACGCATGCCTCTTCGACACCCCCCTCCCCCTCCATTCCCGAGCTCTGACGAGGCGAAGAAAAAATTATCCGAGGACGTGCATGCGCTCCTGGCGTGTGTGCCCAAGGTTGACTGCAGACTGGTAGTAAACTCGAAAGCAGTTCGAATGACCGAAAGCAATTTCAGCTCCAAAATTCACAACGCAGAGCCACAGAACCTCGCTTTTTCCGTCCTGCGCAACTTGAGGCGAATGGTAAATTAATTTGTAAGATGACATTAAAGATACTACTGTCGCACTAGACCGTGCCAACTGTACAGCCAGACACCTTGAAATGCCCAATCGTGTGTGGGGCATATGTATGACCTTCGGATCGCCGATTTAGACCAGATCCACAATACGTTCCACAGTATGGTGACGCCGAGACGGTGACTTGCGAGTGAAATAATGATAGTAGCAGTTGACTTGCACTGCATCTACTGCGTTCTCTCCTCGTTCATCACCTTGACACGACGTCATGACCAAGTCAAAAACCCGGCGAAGGGAGAGGGTGCAGGTGGTTGGTGTGACCACAAGCGTGCCGCCACACCTGCCTCAGGACGCACAGACTGGAAATTCAGTAGAAGTCACATTAATAAGCAGCCAATGCAGCCTGACTTTAAATCCACCAATCGGACACACGACCGTCGATTTCGACTATGTTTACCGTATGCTCCACGGAAGGGGAGTGCAGGGACGGTGACTTACGCATGCTTTAGTTTAAGTGATAGTAGAGTTTCGCTGCATCTACCGCACTCTCTCCTCCCCCACCTGAGTCCGGTGACATGACAGAGTCAAAAAGACCGGAGATGGGAGAGGGCGCAGGTGGCTGGCGCGGCCGGAGCGGCCCCAGGGCGTACCAGGGTGTCACTTGGCAACCTTCCAAGCCATGGCTTTTAGCGCACCGTGATAGTTTTAAGCGCGTCAGATTGTTTATAGTGAGGAACATGCGCTGAGCTGTCGACCTCACTCGCTCCCCCACCCCCACAGTCAGACCACCGTCCGAACCGGTCAGTTGTCGCATGTGGGAGTGGGCGCGTTGGCTGACGGGTCGGCGTACCCGTCTTCACGCGCCACAGCACGACCTGGTCCCATTACGCACACACCAGGATTCAGTAAATCATGGGTTATGGAGGAGCCATCGCCGTCTGACTCCTAGTCCACTGGTCAGCCACTCGACACACACAGAACATACGCTGGGCCAATGGCATGGTCTGGTGTTAGCGTCAGATTGGCAACCTTCCAAGCCAAGATTTATAGGGTACCATAGTATTCACATGTACATGATAATGGTGAGGGTGTTGTCTATGTATTGGTGTAGGAGGTGTGCGCTGATATGGCTTATCATTTGGTGACTTACCGCAGGTTGTCGTGGAGGCGCATATGTCCTAATAGGCCTATGCGATGAGTGAATGCACGAGCACAGTTAGGGCAGTTGAGCGGTGATCTCTGCTGCGTGTTGGTGCTCCAGGCACTGGCTCACCAGTCGCTGTACGATGGATTTGCAGGTGACCGACCAGGCCGATGCGTGAGGTGAATGTGCGGTCGCAATTATGACAGTTTAGGAGAGAGTTTAGGCTTGAGTAAGTGCGATCGCAACATTGGACCCATTTTCTCTTCTCTCTCCTAGGCACCAATCCACTCTTCTAGTCTATAAACCCGCTAGTGTTCGGATTGAGTGCAATGGCTGGCGGTGTGTCTACACATCCTCCGTGCCTCAGCTATTATTGGATTATGCAGGGACCCTGCTAATCTTCACGGTGTCGTTTCAATTTTAATTGATGTACCGCCGAAGTGACTCCGGCTGCACCAGGTTCTTACGCCTTCTCTCGCTTCCGGTCTTCTTGATTTGGCGATGCCAGGTGGGGCGGAGGAGGGATTGCGGTAGATTCAGGCAGGTTTACTACCAAAGTCCCTGCGTTACCTTGCTGTTGGGCACACAGTGGACCCCATCGGACCCGACGTTCAAACTCGCATGGGATTGCGCGGATCCTGTGTAGTTTGGTAACGTGTGTCGTGCGTCAGTTTAAACTCCGTGTTGTTCCATTGCGTTTGCTGCGTAACCTGTTACGGGGCCAATTAACTCCGTAAAAACACACATATAGAGTCCAGACCCACTTTACACTCCTCCGTTGCGTGTCAAGTAATAGAATCTTTATAGGTCATCTAGCCCCTGAGTCCTTCGTGTGAAAGCAATTTCAGAATACGCTATTTATAATTTCAACCTAACAGAAATCGGACAAAACGAACAATGCTGATGGATAAAACCAAGGGAGACTGGAACGACCATTTCTGGCTACTAAGTCGTCCGGAACCCGACCACAGGTAGAGCAGCACCCCAGGATTGAATCTGCGGCCAGTCAAATAGAAGTCCAATTCTCAAACCCCCTGCGCAATGGTTTCGTGGTCTTGCCAGGTCAGATCGGGAATATTGGCTTTGCTTGATGAACGCTCACGGATCGGTTACAAGTGGCTATTAATAGTAAATTCAAAGTAACAATGCCGAGATAGACAAGTATTCTCCCCTTTGCGGCTTCTGGTGGGGCCCCAACTGAGCCCAAGGCAGAACGGGACGAGTGAATCCTGTAACTGGTCGTGAGCATTTGTCAACCAAGTCAGAATGCTGTCTGGTGTTCTGTAATTACCTCCCTCTCCTACCTTTTGTCTTTTTAACTCTCTCTTGACATCGGGCAAGGTGGGGCAGAGGAACAGAGAGTGAGGTAGATGGTGCGCAAGTCTGCGCTCACTATAATACAGCACCAGCCACCTTCCTTGCACCATCTGCTGTGTAGCATAAGATGAACATCGACGGCTAAACTGTCAATTGCCGAAGCATCCTCTTTCCAAATTCTCTGATAGTAAGACCAGTTTTGGTCATCCGCTTGAGCTCTGTTAAAAAATACCACTCATAACTAACTAATTTGGAAAGCCCTGGCAGTCTTTACCAACTTAGGACACCCCGAAGCGATTAACCGAACGTTCTGTCGTTTTCTATTTCGAGTAGATCGAGGCAGTCCATATTCTTCAGCGAAAATGCCAGATTATAGACTTAGGAAGCGCATGTTGTCTGAAACAATACGTGAATTTTTAGCCCAAGAAACGTATTTACGACATTGTGGGGTTGACGTCATATGGTAAATGCTCGATATAGTACTCAAATCAAACCACACTTGAAAGAGTACGCTTTTGACGCCCTCCCTAGAGCCGATAAAGGGGCTGGATAGCATCTGAGGAATTGCTGAACACTTCAGAATCCATATCCAACAGGATAAAGTGTCATAACTCTGCATAACGACCTTTGAAAGTGCAAATTTGGAGGTAGTAAGGACAGAGAAACTGTTATCCAGCGTGTCAATGCTATCTCTGACGAGAACAACATTAACAACCAAAGCTCTTGAATCTCTTATTTTGAATGATCGAGCATACAACTGGACAAAGTTTAGCAGGGAGTAGACAGTCTAAGAATTTTCCTTTCTGATTCTTGCGATGGCTAAGAAAATTGGAAGTAAAGCTGACATTGCCGAAGAATCAAAGCCCACCTAGGAATGTCAATTCCAGAATAGGCTTTCAAATAGTGAGTGTACTGCGTTATGGAGAAGAGTTCGGCAGACATGACCCTGAGCTGAAAAACGTACCGATAAAGACCAGGGAGAGAGTTGAATGGCCATTTTGTTACTTATTCGCCTTCGTCACGCAACCATACCTAACCCCACAGTCGAAGCACCTAGGATTAAAATCTAGGATCATTGGTCATTCAGCCCCAACGCTGGAGCATTGAGCTATCGTACCATTGTCCTGTTGGTTGCGATCGAGAATTGCGTTAGCCAATCAGATTACGGAAAATGCTCGTTCCGTTGTGCCTTGAGGCCGGGCCTGTGCCGTTACTCCGTCGGTGGATGCAATTCCAACATTGTTCTGATTTTTCATGACATTGCAATGGTCACACGTAATCGCCTCTTAGTATGGGTCCGTAGACGTTTGTAACACGTGTGCCATTGGTCCCACTTTAAGAATTCTTCCACGAAGGATAACTATATGAAGACAACAGGGGGCAAAAGGATCAAGCCACTTTTGAAGTTCGTACTTATGCTACATCCCCAACCGAATTCAATATAGAAGGAAGAGAAAACCAAACCAATATTTTTCCATTAAAGGAGGAGGATGGTTAATATTAAAAACAAAATTTTTATCGATATCAGCTATAGTAATATTCTTATGAGAGATTTAAACAGGCTTTGGTAAATGATGACTATCGTATCCGATGAGGTCCACCGAGTCCGCTACAGCAGGACGGTGCTTTGCGCACGGATTTGTTTCAAGCGATAGTAGACTTGCGTTGTAGGTACCACACGGCCTTCTCCCTCACCCATCTATGCTCGGTGTCAAGACGGAGTCAGGAAGACGGGATAAGGTGGAACTGGTTGACGTGGCGTGACCCTGCACCTACACGTTTTACCACACTTCCATGTGTGGCATTAGTTGTAGGAACGCATCCGAATAACGCTTGCCAGGCCCTGATCTAGCCCTCGTGATGTTCCAGCTCATCTACACGCCAATATGCAATTCACGACTTGATGTCTCAGCAAACTTGTAGCTATCCAGACAGCTTACTTTACAAATGCGTCTTTAACCGAATGCTGGCTTTGAATGGAAAGAAGATTAGAATGTACTACCAATGCGTCCCCACTGATGATTCCGCCACGTTCTCTGACGGAAGCTTCAGTTGAATCTCGCGGTTCTGTCTTTGTATCGAAACAATAAGAACGCGTGCGATGAGACTAGGCCTGACGACTTTACCAACCTTCAAGCTTCCGACTGACAACAGCGCCCCGGATCTATCTGTCCAACACTTGGAACAGCGCGATCAATGCCGCAAATGCATCACTGCGCGCGAGCGCCTTAATTTCTGATTTGCTAAGCACTGATCGGGGAGGAGCACGCCTTGACTAGTGGAACGCTTTGGCAAGTAAAGATCTCACATAGTGGAACGCAGGTCACGGGCGCCCGCGGCACAAGCCCCCTGCGCAGTTTTCGCCTCAGGCCTACTAGCAACACTCAGAGCGCGGATAATACACATTTGCGCGCGCCAGCGAGGCTGCCTTACATCGGCGCCGCCTCTGACGTCAAACGTCTTGGCAGGAAATGGCGTTGCGTAGCAAAACCAATAGGCGCGTCCACCGTGTGGCGCGGACCAATGGGAGCGAGTGCAACTCAGAGGTGCACGGACAGGCAGCCTTACGAGGGGCATGACATTGCTGAAACAAAGGTAGACGATCAATATTTGCGAGCAAATACGTGTGTGCGTCTGTTCGTGTTGACTGCACGCTAGTGCGGTGCGGCGTGCGTACGGGCGCGCTTAGACCATCTCTGGGCTACACAAGGCGGTGGTAAATTTCATAACCGGTATTCGACGCTCGCTGCGGTACTCCGACACCGGTCACGTTTGGCTTCTGTCGTTCTGGGTTTGTCTACCCACTTTTTTTCTTTTCAATGCGAGTTTTGTCACCGGCTCAGACCTTACGTATGCTTTTAGTCTATTGCTCACCTTTTGAATCTGTAATTATATTTTAATTCCCACTGCCCTACGTTAAAAATACTACCCCGTTTTCCAGTTTCGCTTGCGATTATTTCATCTTTTTGAGTTCTTGGTCTAAGATATCCGGGTTTATTGGCCAGACTTCCAGATAATTTATTGCGCTATGCAGGCTGCAAGTTTACCTATTAATTTTTTTGTCCGGTAAAGTAATTACGTATCTGTTTTGTAGCGTTTCGACGTTCAATGACTGGCGATGTAGCTAATACTACCTGTGGACTTAAAAGGTGACCAGCAGCACTTTTATGAACTATTAATACAAACACCGAGGGTTTTACCGCTGTCGCTCTCAAGGTTCTCTTACACTTTATTTTATAGCTGCTATTATTTTTGCTCCAAATTGGAAAATTATATTGGGGACGGAAAAAGAGTCGTCCATCATACGTACATCTGAAGAAGTCTGCCCAATTCTTAGTTATTTCCTAGTTCATATTACATATTGAGCAATCAACCTTCGCAATGGTGTAGTGACGTTGACGAGGGTAGATAAAGTAGGAATTGGTTTCATTTCTCAAACCCTCTGACAAGCAATTTTGGACGCAGTAAAATTGATATAAAGGAGTCGGCAAGATGGGTGTTTGAAGCGCATCTGACTTGGTAAAATTCTGTGTCATCGTGGTGAATACAACGCGACCTCATCGGTTAGTGGTAGGATCTATTTCTTAACCCCCCCATCTTTGCTTTTAGCATCTGTATAATGGGCTCGTGAAGCATTTTTGCTACTGATCAATAGCGCTAATCTGTCACATTGAATCACCGTGGAAACGGTCTTTACAATTTATTTGACCGATGTTTTCATTGTCGTAAAGGGGATATTGCATGTTGCAAATGGCTAATCTGTGTGGGCATTTTACTTAGATTATCTTTGGAGTCGACTTCTGTCACTTAAGAAGGTTTCTACTGTGCATCCCGCTCCACATTCGATTATTGCAAGGAATCTTATAATGTGCCTTTGACCTCAGTTGCATTTTAGCAGTCGTAGGATTTCTACCTCTCTTCCCGCGTCGTTCGTAAATTGTAAATTTATGGGAGGGTTTGGTTAGGTCACCAAACAGTTAAACAAGTAAGGTGACCTGACTAATTGTCGTAGAAATATGACTGGCTCTTCTTTAATCCTTCATCGGCATCTGAGCGTAGTTTGAAAGCATCAAAAATGTTCTAAAGCAATGAATTAATTACACTTGGTTTTCAGTTATAGCATAACGCTGACTGTACATTTATAGCTCCGTCAAAGCGCTTTGTACTAGTTGCATTTTGAATGTCAGACCGGAAGTATCTTCATGGTCGTTATAAATGATAATGATAATTATTATTAGAATCCGGTGGCTTGACTTGGCATTCGGATTTTGTCGGAGCTCACTCAACTCTGACTCAAGGACCTTAGGAGCAAACCGTATACGGTTAGTGTCAGAGTGGGGAGAGTAAAATAGGGCAACGTTTAAGCCCATAGCTTCTTTGAAGGTTTGTGATATATTCAGGCCATCTTTGTACTTTGGCAGTTTCTTGTGGATAGTTGGGATGCATAGGCTGCGGTGGTGACTGAGTCACAGGCATTACGGAGAGAAAACATGACAAAAAGAAACCGGGATTTGTTTCACTCACGTTTCTGATTGAAATTACAAGTTCAACTACCGTTCCTTCCCATCTAAAATGCTTACAGATAGACTTTATGAAAGTATTAATTTAGGTCTATATTTTAGGTGCCTTGTTCTTTCAATCAAGGACATACTTAAAAACCCGCTGGATAACACCGAGCGCTGCCAACAGAGAAGACATGCAAATATACATTTCGCTAACTTACGGAAGATGAAGTCAGGTGTCAGTTAGACGGGACATGGAGTTTCCTCTCTCGTGTCGTCTTTAAGAAATAACCCGAATGCAAACGGAAATATATATCTTAAAATAAGGGGAGTTCACACCTGTTTTGTTAATTTCAGCATATTCTACACAGTAACGAAAAAAAAATATTGCGCCCGAAATATCCCGTCTGCCGGTGGGTAGGTAGGGTTGCTCCATGAGACTAGCTTAGGTGTATTTCAGCCAATAGTTTCAGGTACATTATTTCATTCGAAAGTTACATTTAAGGTTTTGGGAACTGGGTGTAAATCCCATCGGTTTTCTCTAACTATGAGTTGATATTACCAGAAAGGACTGGGGAGATTGGTGTGCTCACTTCATGCTTGGGCTGTTCTACAATTTTTAAAATGAAATTAGCACCTAAATATCTGTAAAATTTAGGCGTACGCCCTTTGGTTAGTTTTCGTAGTTAAAACGTCTTCACCGCCTTTGACTGTCAAAGACGTTTTCGTTAAATGACTGCTTATTTATTTTTTATGCGAGTTTTGGAAGTTGACACTAAAAGGTGATTCCACAGGTGAGGAGTTGATATCACTGCCTTTTTAAATTACGTCCTTACTACGCGTATCGCCCTTATTTGAAAAGTTGATGATTCATTCCTCGAAATGGTGGAAGTTCTTGGACCAGGCACCTGCCTTCCCTGTTTCCTCACGAAAATCATACTATATGTACCCTTTAATTGACGTTCCGTTGACCTAAGTTATGCCGGAAAATAATGGGGTAACCTTCGGTAATATTGTTGACATAAATATTTTGACTTAAATTTACAAGACTCGGTAGCTCTGGTGGGATTCGAACCCACGACATGGCTTTAGTACAACAAACGCCCTAACGACCTGAGTTACTAGGCCCTACCAGCCGTGGTTTTAATCACATTTGGGTCAAGTTAAACGCCCAGCCTACTGCAACGCATGGAATCCAATAGTCTCGATATAGTAAGCTCACTTACCTAACTGGTGTTTTGACCGATTAAAAATAAGTCCTTTCCATTAGTAAAAAGTGCTCACTGGTTACTGTTTCCGCTCCATCAGCCGCACTAGTTCTAATTATTTGTTAGACCAAGAATTATTAGTGATATTTGTTCATTGGGTATCTAGTGAAGGTGGTTTCGAAATTTGCATGAAAAGCTCGGTCAAGCTTGATTTTATTATCACATTAAGGACTATTTTTTTATAAAGGGTGAGAGCTGCGTTTTCACCGTTATGTCCACTGGACAAACGTCAAGCATTCCTAGGTTGAGCGCACGGCCTCAAGGAGCTTGCTTTCCGCCAACAAAGCTTTTGCCCTCTTCACATGTAAGTAATCGCCTAGTTTTGCATTGTGCGTGTGAGAGGTCCTGATTTTGTGCTTCCATTCCCCAGTGTAGGCATGAGAGAGCAACATTCTTCCCTTGTTCGCGGGGCGTGTTTTCTCTTGTTCTTTTTTCGCGTTCATGCGCACCCGAATTCGCCACTTGGCAGACACGCAGACCGACTTGTTTTGGTCTGGCTCTCAAAAGTCCTAAGAGTAAACCAGACACTCGCGCACACAACCTCGGCAGTTGTTTGTCCTCCGACCAGTTTTTACTGGTCTGTTTGTTTCCTCATTCTTGTGAGAGTTTGGCTTGTCGTGCCCTTGTCTGGTAGCCTCGACCACTGTCTGTGCTGATAGGATAAAACTCACATTATTGGTTAAGGTTGGCCTTCAAGACCGTTTGGATAGATGCATTAAGCAGCTGATTTCAGGTTGATTCTGGTTTTTCTTATCATGGCGTCGTTTAGCGAGAGTGTTGCGTTATTTGACGAAGCTAGAAGGCTCTTGTTTTCAAGAAACTCTATGGGCTGTTTGCATTTTATTAAAACGTTTCACAAAAGTGTCAACTGAGGCTTTGAAAAAAAGTATTATTAAGTAAAATTGACGCATGTTTCCTCCATTTTTAGGCCAAATTTGTTCGTTTTAAAGTTAACTAAAATGATATGTTGCGTTTTTATACAGACATTTATTTCTAATTTACTTACGCTTGGCGACTGAGGATAAAACATTAAAATGGTAACTGCGAGAGAAATAGGTTTACTTTTGGGGATGTGTTAATTGCTACATAGTCCTTATATCTCAGGTTCTGGGTAGAGATTCAGTACGTAATACGATCGAAAATATATAAGGTTATAGTTAAACTTGCACAGATGCCCACTATACCATTTTGCTTTTTGTAGTCCGAGTAGCTTTCGTGTCATCAATTTCTACCCTTGTCTGTCTAGTCGCATCCACTCGTGTTCTTTTATGATAGTTTCATTTTCGGACTTCAACAAATGTCCGTTTGGCCCTTCTTAAGTAGTCTTTATAGTTGTACTGATTTTGCCTACTGGTAAATTACAATTATTGATTTTACCAGTTTCTCTGATAATGCGAGTGGCCCTTAGGTGGGCGGGGGGTTAAATGCAGGAGTTATTGCCGATAGAAGAAAACCGGGGTATGATTATCTGCGAACGCAAGGATCGATGGGTTTTAACAGCTGGTAACGGTTATCAGAAAAGAATTTGAATTCGTCCTTGGTTTGAGGTGTCCTTAAGTCAAAAAATTCGGCTGATTATTTACGTTCTGCACATGTTCCAGTAACGTTAGGGCAATATCTGTAGTCTGGAAACAACCGTTGAAGTATACGTTGACATACGTAGACTGTTCTCTTAAATGACGTCAGATCTATTATTTTCAATGGATGTATCGCATTTAATCCCAAGACTGTCTGATTTAAATGAGCTTCTCCACAGAATTCGTGAACTCTTTCGAAGTAGTTATGGTTCCTTCCAAAAAGGAAAGTGATGTCAAGCCATAGTGCGTTAATGAGACACGCACTTATTCCTTGCATAAAACACAGTTTACCTTTACTTTCAACGACGGTTTACGTTTCCCGAGTTTTTCAACCGTGAGACATTTTAATGGATTATCAACCAACCGTGCGTATTTATTATCAGTCTTTTGAGAGCAGGTTTGACGCTGTTAGAAAAACGCCTCATTACCAAACTGGTTTCGTAATAGCTTTTTTTCTCGGATTTCCGTGTCATTTAACGTTTTGGACGCCGCACATTTGCAGCTTTAAGGCAATTCACCCTTCTGTTCTGTTTTGACAGGTCGTTATTATGAACCGATTCATCTGCTCCCTGTCCGTAGTAAAATAATTATAGACAAGGTCTTTGCGACCATAGTTGGAGGCACTGCGAGGAGTTCAAACGGTATGGCTTTTGTATGCTTATCAGTTCGCTTTCATTAAGCCTTACTTGACTTTTTATCAACTTGGGTGGTTCATGTAGTTCATGCGACAATGATTTTTGAAAAATGTTGCTGAATTACGCCTAGTTTCTGACATACTGTATCGTTTGACCTCACACACATGACACCCTCCCTGAGGCCCCTTAGATGTCAAGGCAAAATTTGACAGACTAAGAGTCCTTAGGTATAGCTGTCTTGTGCTGAGCATCGCTTGTGGTGGTTTCCTGATTTTCTTGTCATTTGATTTCTTTTGCATCATTTTTTAACCATTCTTCACCCTGGGCCACTGTTCAACTTCCGCATAAGAATATATTTAGTATTTTTACGGTCCGTCCGACGCCTGTGCGACTGTATGCAGGGGTATGGAAACAGGGACAACTGTTCTCGGACACCCATTGGAGACCACACTCATCGATTTCAGAGTAAGCCTCTCGCTGTTCTGCACTGAACTGGATAATCTGCGCGCAGTAGTTGAAGTCGGTACCGCTCAGCGAGGCCGTCAGCGCATTTAGGTATGTATCTCGCAGCTAGTGTATAAAGCCAGAGTAATTGTTCTTGTGGTGCCTATGGAGCGTCTACGTGCCTCTAAATGCTATCAATTACTGTCTGGACAAGTGGCTTGAAACGGCGGCTTCAGCGCTCGTTTTCGGAACAGTAAAAGGTGAAATTCCACGAAGTAATAATCATGTGTTTGTATAGCTATTTTTATATATTTTAAACTCTTTAAGCCCACACTTAAAATAACATTTCCCGCACAGTTATGCAGCATAAACTCTTTAGATTCTCTTAAATATAATGTTCTTTGCACAGAGCTCATACACTACGTACAAAAATACACGTCATATATAATTATGAAGTTTAAACACATTACACTGATACATATTTTAACGCACATAATTGTGCATGTTCTATAATATAGTGTTACGTTCTTTTGGCTTGCTTACCCAGTTATATATGATATATGTCGAATCCGTGATGAAATGAAGCCGCATTAGTCAAAGCAGAGTATAACAATGAATTACCCTATTCGAATTAGAGTCAATATTCAATATATGTCAAGTTTCTTTAGGATAAGTGACACGCTCTTTTGTAATTTGGTTGAGGATGCCTTTTATGTCCGCCAAAACAGGACACGTGAAAAAGAACCGTCCACAATACATGTGGCTTTTCGCTGAATTCCAGGGAAATTAGGTTTAGGATTAAGGTTAGGGTAAAGGGTTAAGTTAAAGTTAAGTGTGTTATTTGAGGTTAAGGTCAGAGTTTGGGGTGGGGTTTTGAGTAGGCTAAGGGTGACGGTTATTATCGTGTTGACTGTAAAGTTTAAGTTTAGGGTAGGCTAGGGTTAAGGTAAAGGTGAGATTTTAGTTTTATCTTAGGATTAACATTAGCGTTAAGACACGGGTATATTTACCCTTTTTGAAATTAACCGCATGGCCACCTATTTTAAGCTGTTGCGACTGTTCCTATTCCTGTTTGGGCGGCCATACAAGCCATTCCTACCAACGAGTTTAATATTTTTAAATTTGGAGTTGCTGCCCGGGAGAAAGAGTTTTGTCTAGTTTTCCAATGGAACCATCCTGCACACGAATTCACTTATGTAGTAAGATCCTTACTGTGTTGTTACTACTCAGGCTCTGTCCAGTTCTGGGCCAGATGACTGACCCCGTATCCTGCACCGATCGGTACTTTCCAACTTTTCACTTTAGGAAAAGTTATTAGTTTGAGCATCCCGACAGCCTCCAGATGCTTCAGCCCATTTCGTGGCTGTCGCGCATAGACGTCAATCACCAAACCCTTTAATGCATACTTTACTCCGGCAAGGTCGACTTTGGCTTTGTGAGGCTGAAATTTCGGAACTAACATGCCCATCAAGAAGTATTTCCCATGCCTTTTTCTTTCACATATTCTAGTTTAAAGTGACGAGTTTGTCAAAGCTGCGAATTTTCGATTCGGGCCCTTTTCGAGTTAGTTTCGCTGATTAACTTGACGAAAACTGGCCTCTGTATAGGTACTGTTGAAACCGCATGAGTCTGTAAGTCACTCGAGTAATGGTTCGCCGGCCCGCATTCCATTTATAAGCGCAATGACCTGTCGCTTCCATCTTCTGTGCTGTGACTTTACCTAAACAAAATTATTAGCCAGGCAGGGCTTCTGCGGGTTTCCAGCAGGGACGGTGACAACGAGCCAGTGCTCGTCACGCAAACAACCAACAACGGTGCTAAAATCACGGCCATTAGCGACTCGTGTACGGATCGACAAGTCATCGTCGCATTAATTACGACCCCCGGTGATGAACACGAGGACGGTTAATTATGGTAGGCATGTGGTTGCCTGACAATCGCGTCCTATGTATATGCTGCGCACCTTGTGTCCCTTTTACCCTTTTCTGCGATTGTATCTAACGCTGGGTTTCAGTGAAAATCTGTAACGCCAGGCCAATAAATGTCATGTTCCAGCGCTGGCATCTTCCGTGTTTGGTTGCCTTTGTCGCCATAGAGGAAGAACCTCCGATGGTCAACTACGGCGGCACCCTCTATCAAGGCCGTCGGAACGAGTCGGATTATAAGGTAAATTGACCAATGTTGTCCTCTTATCAATCGACACCCGTCGTCACAAAGCTGACGGCTCCCGGTGGGGTCTTGTAGCCCAGCTTTTTGGAGCGTTGGTTGTACTCAAGCCTTCCCCTTGCTGTCGTGGGTTTGAATCCCACCGAGGCTGCCGAGTTTTTAACAATCGGGTCAAAAACATTATTCCTATCTACCCAAATTCCAAAAAATTCCTCTGATTAAATTCAGCAACACCCCATACAGGGAAATTTCCACAAAACTTAGAGACTCATGTACGAGCACAGTGCTCACACTGATTAACCATGACTGTGTAGCTGTTTAACTAGCAAGTTTGCACATGTTAACTGGCTTCAAAATCCAACATCTAGGAGACGACTTATCAATAAATAGTGACGAACTTCGCCTGCTGGGCCTATTTTTATATGGAATGCTATAGCGTGGAGACAAAAGCTGCAGGAAGTAGAGATCGCGTCACACTTGTGTTACGGATTCCAGTCGACTCCATCTCAGGTAAGCGAATAAATGTTACTAACCACAGAGTTGACAGTTTTGAAACTTGACCTTCAGAGACCCCAACAACGTGTGCTACTCTGCTAACCGCGACAAAATGTAAATTCTGAGGGGACTATTCTCTGGATTGGCCTGCGTCCACGTCCGATACGTTAGGTGGCTTAAGAAATCTCCCACCTTGTTGGCTGGCCTTGTGAAGTTGAGGCCATTTTCGTGCAGAAAAAGTACAACCGTTTATTAGGAGTTTTCTGTCGCCTAGCACCTTTTTTACTCAAAGACCGACCGATTAAGGTTCACTCTCGAAGGTAAGGTTTATCCTGAATGAATCCATTATTTCGGCGTACATGCTTTAACTGCTGTTGGGCCGCGTCGCAAGTGATTGTCAACGCCATCACGAGGTCATCCAGCCCACAGTCTCCGAGGGACCGCTAGACACTCAGCAATTTTTAAAATGTTCCAAAGTCTGCCAGACTCGGCGCCTACATTTTTTGTGATTGTTTAACATGGTTGTCAGAAAGGTGCCATTGCTTGCGACCTTGAACTCATGTGACTGAGCCATCTGAGCTACGACCTTCCGTCATGTCACCAACGGTTGCGGTGGATTCCCCAGGGCCGCCCTCACTTCCTCTTCCATCTCCCATGCACCAATCGACTACTCGAGCCAGTCACCCAAGAGGCGATGAAATTAGGCACTATCCGATAACCGCTTGCCACATTTACAGCGCAGCCCGTTATAGGAGCGACTGATGATGCTGATGATCGTGATTATGGGTGCGAACATGAATCCAAAACGCCGAACGACTAAAGTTCTTGTTCCAGTGATCACATCTACTTCTTCTCAGCTCTCTTGGCAAGGTCTATGAGCGCGATTGGCCCTACAAAAGGAAATATTTGCCCTATAAGTGGTCTCTGCTTATGCGCAGATTTGCTTTCTGAACAGGTGTCTCCCCATAAGCAGGCTTAAAACTCGTGGCGACTGAAGTGTTCAAACTTGTATCAGCCAGTATCCGAAAATTCTCCAATTTTGGACACTATATTTGCAGCCTAATTATTTCATACTTAGAAGATTTAAATGTAGAAAATACGCGCGCGTCTCTAAAAGGGATATTTATTTGTATAATTTTTACAATAGCTGATGACGTTTAAGCCGATAAAATGCGCAAAAATGTTTCCTGTTGAAAATTATTTGGAGTAACAACGCTGCAGGCGAACTCGCGTGAAACTCGGGGCTCTTTGATTCACTAATTAACCAATAACAACAGCTTGTCAGTCCTCAAAACTACTATGTTAACTGACATACCTATGCAGTCATGTGTGTTCCACGAGTTTCTGCTGGTAAAAAACTAAAATTGGTAAAAATGTCTACTAAAATAGTATGTTTTTTCTCTATTGGATTTCGCTGCACTTGTCAATTTAAATATATGTTACATCAATCTTAAGTAAACGTATTCCTTCTTGCAGGCATTTTGTAGAGCATAACCTCTTCATATTTTTTGCTCGAAAAAGGGTATATTTGGGCTGTAAAAAGTTGTCCATTTCCCGAATATTTTTGGGCCCGATCTGTCGTAGCGTTTACGACGGGTAAGGAAAACCATACATTTCGTTATGCCGTTAAGACCATACTGCATATTTTTCATAAAAGCTTGCAGTGGATGTGAACTGTAGTTTATGCTACATGAGGGGCATTGCTAAGCGGACGGATACGAAGCTGGTCGGATGGACATTGTACGGTCTTAAAAATCTCATAATAAGAAACTTTTTGAAACCAAAATATAGCCTTTCTTCGAGTATTAAGTTTAGAGGAGATGTTATTAGCTGACAGATGAATAGAAGCAAGAATATTTTTGGCCTTGCTTCCTATAAATCATACTTGAATTTAGAAGAAGAGGAGGAGGCGATCACTGGAACCTGGCGTTTAGTGGCCTGACGTTTCGGATTCACTTTCAAGCCCATCATCAGAAACAGTTGCCGAAACTAGCAGGTAAAATCGATATTAAAAAATTAATACTACTTAAATAATGATTTTAACCAAGTAAGATTTTTGCAGGTGTTCGAAAAGCAGCGTATTCAAAAGCCGGCATCCTGTCGTGTTCGCAATATCCTCGCATTAGGATGCACAATAGTTAATCTTACAACCCCATTTAAATAGTCCTTCGTAATCGTAAACGAATTTAAGAATTTTGGCTAGCTTTATATGAGATCGGTCACTCAATTTAGTTAGGATATGCACCCATAATAAATGACAAACACGTGTGGGGCGGGGTGAAAGTTATGCACGCCAGGGAGCAGGTTCACGCCACTTGCGTCCGATCCCGGTACTGGTCTTCTGGACACAGGTCTCAGGTGGGTGAGGAAGATGAGAGTGCGCAAGCCCCTAAAATCGAAGTCGGACGCACTAGCCACCGTCCCCGCGTCCATCCTGCTGTGAAGCACACAGTGTACATCGTTGACATCAATGATCTAACGGTCAAGCCACGATTATGCCAATTAACGAAACAGTCTATGACTACCTACATCAGGGAGACCAGCTGAAAGAAGATTGCAGGTTGCAGGATATCGTCGGACTACGACGGTCGAACTGTCGTGTGTGTGCCCCCTAAACGAGCCACGTGTTAGATGCGTTGAACCAACACGGGGGCCACATTAGGGCACGACATGCGTTATTCGGGGTTGCGCTCCGCTATCAAATGCCGAACATGGGAGGTGTGGTGGCACGCCTAGGGGCGGCTAGGACTTAAGGGACCCGTCCGCGTCAGCCACCTGCGTCCTCTCCCGCCTCCGGTCTTCTTGACTCTGTCTTGACACCGGGCTCAGGTGGGGGAGGAGAAGAGAGTGCGGTAGATGCAGCGCAAGGCTACTATCACTTTAAATTAAATCACGTGCAAGTCACCGTCCCTGCACCAACCTTCCATGGAGCATACGGTGGACATCGTCGGACTACGACGGTCGAACTGTCGTGTGTATGCGAAATGCTCCGTTCGTAAGTGGAATGGATACGCATTAAAACGTCTATAGCAGTTGAAAGTAGATATCTTTTTTTTATTCAGGTTCGGTTGGGTAAATATTGTTTCACGAACTGTTATTATATGACCCGGATGATATGAAACAGAGTAAAGGAAATAAGTCCAAATTTGATGTTTAATCAACGCCGGTTGCAACGGCTGTCTGTGAAAAACCATCCCGGACTTGAAAAATGACTTACAGGTCACAAAAGCCACTGATCATCTAACAGTTAGGACAAACCTCTTGCAATATCGCTGGGACCAAAGGCATACCATTCAGGTTTTACGCTCGACAAAGCAGCCATTTGCTCAGACCTCAGAACCTCTCACGCTAGCCTTTAGTCAGTAAAGGAGATCGATAATCCGATTGCACGCTAACTGCGATCAGCTTTTTTAGCTCAGCCGAGACGGAAACCGTCGTTGAGGCTCATGAACATCGAATTAAAAAAAAATTACGCACGAGCGTAATAGAAAAATGAGCAGAAAAGGGAAGGATTATAAAAAATGAGCAAACTTTTCACCATAAACAACCAGATTATGTAGGTTTGCTTACACTTGCGATGGTTGGGCGGTTAAAAACGTTCTATGGGTTAGCAGCTCCAAAGTGCGGGGACAAACAGGTTGCTGCGTACCATTAACTTCACTTCCGTGCCGCAAATTGATCTCGGATCTGACTTAGTTAAGCTTATAATCTCTTACCTACAGAAAGTTGAACTATCAGATGAACAATGCCGACAAAGACAAGGGATACTGGAATGGCCATTTCTGGCTCATTAGCCATCATAAGTTAGTCATATCCAACCCCAGGTGGTACAAAACCCGAGGCTCGAACCCACGACCTGTTGACTAGAAGTCCAACGTTTGGGCCATGGGCTCGTTGTCTTGCCCGATTAGATGGAGAATATTTACATTCGTTGATGAACGCTCATTGATCGCTAACGAAACTCATTCGTCCCGCTCGGTCTTGGGGTTCACTCTCGAGCCCCGCCATCAGTCACACAGCGACTAGTAGTAGTAAAGGTCGATGAACAATACCGACAAAGGCAAAGGAGACCGACTTCATCAATAGGTCGTGGGTTCGAGCCTCAGGTGGTGCACCGCCTGGGATTGACTGGCTAATGACGACAGTTCGACTGTCATTACTGACTATGTCGACCGTGTGCCCCGTAGCATGATAGACGCAGAGACGGTGACTTCTGTGTGAATCAGTTTATAGTCATATTAGACTTGTGGTAGCACCATACTTCATTTGTATTTATAGTCAATTTCTTATAGTTCTTCCATTTAGTAAGCCTTTCCTATACTCACACTTATTCATGTTTATCAACTGTTACCTGATACACTTCCAACGGGTGTGAATTTCGGTATCATTAACTGACTTTTCCCTCATCGCATCTGTTCTGACGGGGCGGCGTTGAAAGCTAAGTCCGTTCTGGCCCGACATTTTCGATTTGTTTATTTCGACTCGCTGTTAGTGTAAGGTCGCAGCATCGATCGACTTGACGCGCGCGAGGCTTACGCAGCATCTACCGCTCTTTTTTCCCCGCCCCCAACCACCTGTGACAGCGGCAAGAATACCGGACGTGGAATCGGGTGTAGTAAATATCAGAGCTTAACAGCCCGTCTGCGTGTGCCAATCACGATCTGGTACCCACACAACACACCAAGTGTTCGCACACATTCCGAGCTAAAACAATACGAAAAATAACGACCAGGCTAGCAGCATCAGCAGCAGCAACACCAAAGACATTGAACATGTAAAATGTCCGTAGAGTGATTTACGTTGGACATGGTGGTGTCTGTAGCTATCCCTATAATCTCATATAGTGGTTGCTGCAGGGGCTATTCTTTCTGCTCCCCAACCCTTTCTTCCCGATCTCACGCGCATACTTTCTGCCCTAAGTCACTGACTGTGTTCTTCTGCACCCTCTCTTATATCCGGAGAGGGGCGGTAGATGCTGCGTAAGCCTCTCGCGCGTCACGTCGATCGCTGCTGTGACCTCACACTAACAGCAAGTCGAAATAAACAAATCAAAAATGTCGGGCCAGAACGGACTTAGCTCTCGACGCCGCCCCGTTAGAACAGATGCGATGAGTTAAAAGTCAGTTAATGATACCAAAATTCATACCCGTTGGAAGTTTACCAGGTAACAGTTAATAAACATGACTATCCTCACCGGATGGGCAAGTGGAACAGAGCGTGAGATAGATGCAGTGCAATTCTACTCTCACTCTTATCCAACGCAAGTCACTGTCCCTGCACCACCGTGCTGTGGAGCATACGGTGGACATCCTCAAAATCGACGGTCAAACTGTCAACCGTGTTCTTCTCACGAGCCTCGATATAAGATTTACACCTTAATACATTTGGTGCACCCAGGAGAAAACGATAGTTTACATGTCATGTCATAGGCGATTTTTCTAATGTTTTAAGGCAGTCCCGATTAACTTTAGCCTTTATCAGAACCCTCATCACCTGGTGCATTTCGCAAAGTACCTATTCATCTTGTTAAAAGCTATTTTCAAGTTCTTCAGGGTAGTGTCATGAACTGCATGGGTGATTCTGATATTTCGTCAACGCAAAGGATGTGACTGTAATGAGTGTACAACGTTTTTAACATGACCGCCTGGCATCGCACATCAGGTGGGGTGGGAAGTAGGAGAAGCAGCATACCAGTTGCACACACTGCACATTCACTTACCAAGGCGTCATTCAAAAACGTCTTATAAGTGAACTCCAAGCGCGTCTTCTGCAGTAAACATTGAAACTCTTATTATTTATATGATTTATATATTATATTTATATTATATTTATTATTATATTTTTTTTTATTTTATATATATATATATATATATATATATATATATATATATATATTATATTTTTTATATTTATATTATATTTATATTATATTTATTTTATTTATATCCTAGTGTTTTGCCACCAAATTTCGATGCATTGTCGAGTTTCAAATGTTTTGTTCAGCCACCCAAATCGTTTTTGAACCTTTTGTATAGCATTAGCTTTCATCCACTGGATGGCTGAGCCCTTTTGCCTCTTCCCTGCAAGAGCCCCGCTTTCATTTCATCTATCATTTATCCGGTACTTTTTAATGCGCCCAGATATTTGAATTAGCAGAGTTATTAGTCGAACGTTTGCTGGCACATGTATTGTCCTTCGCCCCGCCTTACATGCACGCCTACAAATTACCATGCACATCTTCTTCCGCTGCAGCCTTCGGTTACGCCATCAGTTCAGACATTGAATTTGGCATGGCGATACTTTCTTTCCGGCCAGCTTGAAAGTCAATGAAAGCATTCCACCGTATGCCCAATGCCGTAATACCCCGCCCCTAGTTCCCTCAGGAACTTTTACCCACAATTTCTACCTTCCGTCCGCCGTTACTCTCGGACTTGTTCCCCTCTTTGACATTTTAATTCCCAAAACCAACACCTGAATCGCTGGACCGGCAGCTTATAAATATGTGCGGAGCATGATTCTGGCTCGTTTTGAATCCCTTTTAAACCACTCGGTAGGTTTGCGGAGGGGGAAGGGTACTTTCACCGGCGTCACTTCTGTCTGGTCTCCCAGGCCGTAAGTGGTGTCTTGTGCGAAAGACGTCAAGGCGTCATCCGCAGCCAAGCTCTGGAGTTAAGAGATGCTGTGTGGGGGAAGGGAGAGGTTTTGCGACAGTCGCAACAGTCCATCTTCCACATTGATGAGCGTAAGTTTCAAGCGCTCTGGAAAAGAAAATTGGTCACTGCTTGGGAGCAGCGGAGTTGGATGGGAACCCATCAAAGCCAAACTCGATGCCGCATCTACTTTTCTAGTCTAAAGGGTTTAAGCTACTACGAGAGCAAGTTCCCGGTGAGCATTTTCGGGATAAAGTTAAAGGTCGCGCGTATTGCAATTTTGCCGCTACGACTGTCTGCGCGAATTCTAAGATCAGCGCATCTGAGAGTTTTTTCCGGATGCCCGAATAGACTATCTCTGTTTAATTTCACATTAAAAACACGCATGTTTATGCCTTTTTGAACATTTTAAGTCTAACTCCGGTAGCCATCTGTAGCCTTTACGGTTTACTGCACAAATTTAGGTTTTGCCCAAGAATACTGCTGGCTCTCACATCCGATAGGTTTCGGAAAGTAAGGTCCTCTGAGTTCAAAGAATTGAATTTGTTGAGACCATTGATGCATAAGAACTCTTAACGACTTCTTCTTCCAGTGCTTATGTAGATGAGGGGAAATGCTTTGATTTTTCTGCTTGTAGTTCCTCAGGATAGTTCCGCCGTCGCGCTCGGAATATCACAGCTTTTCCCAAGGGCTTCGAAGTAGAAAAACTGTTCCAGTTTCCCACCCTCTCGCCGCATCGAATGACTGACTAAATGGGGCTGAATTATCACGCTTAGATTAACCACCCTTGTAAAGTCTAGTTTCTTCAATAAGGGGCAGTTGGGCCGTCGTGTGACCCAGAAAATTGTGGGTGCAGCATGTCGGACTGGCGTGGGAATTAATTTATAGTGATGCAGACTTGCGCAGCATCCATTCCACTCTCTCCCACCCTAACCAACCTGTTTTTTTAGCAAGATGAAGCCAAGAAAACCGGGGGTGGACAGTCAGTTTAGGCGTGCCACGCACCACCCGACTAAATGTATCCCGCTTTTGTAAGGGATTTCACATGAGAGAGAGAGAGAGTTCCATGTAGGCAACGTTAAAAAGAAACAGTTACGTGCTAACTTTCAGACCTCCATTCACCGCAAAGTACTCCTATGCGTGAACGAGACCTCGAGTTAGTTGGCAGGTTTAAAACCATGATTCTTTGCGCGTCCGGTTTGCTAATAGTAAAGGATTGGCTCGTGTGCCACAGAGACGGATCACCCAGGCTCATTCTGCCCTCTCTCATGAGCAGTCACCTGCCTGACGTCTATCGGCCAATTGGTGATTGGTCTGAATGAGTGCATAAGGAAGAAGCCACTAAAGCCTGGTATAATTGTAAAAATTTGGCCAGCATCGTCTACATTGTGGTGGCATTGTAGTTTACTGGCCTCATTCGCTGTCTCCGTCCCGCATTCCTCGGTCGGGAAATTACTTAGGATCGTCTTGTACAGCCGGTGGAAAAAGACGCCAACCACAACAGAAGGAGTACATTTTGAATACAACCTGCGCTCTAATCACCTAAGCTCGGCTTATTACAAGACATTAAATACAACAAAGCTTTTAGGTAAGAGAGTTAATTATTGCCAGATTGTTTGCTGGGAACTAAGAATTGCAACATGTGTATTATAAAAAACCTAAATAAAGTTGTCATATTTCGTTTATGAGATTTGATTGAAGAGTTATCATCAGGGTTATTTATTGCAGGTAAGACGGAAGGTTTTATAGCAGAAAGGAACATTTGCGAGAAGCACCGATTTAATTTTCAAGAAAAATACCGTTCGAAGGCCTCGTTTGCTCAAGGAAGCTTAGGCTGATTAAACTCTCTCTAAAGAAATATGCAGGGAATGCTTCAAACGCTTTAAAAGTAGTAATTTTTACATCGAATACAAAGAAAGTTCAGGACAACCGGACAAATTTTTAGAGGAATTATTATAAAAACGTTAATCCATCGCGATTCATGTCAACCGCTTAAAGCAATGTCAGAATTATTAGAAGTTGACAGATCCACTGTTGAAAAACGTTTACATGAACAGTGGGTGATAAAAAACAAGGAATTTGAGTGCCACATGAATTGACTAATAGATAACGCGAAAAGCTTAAAACCACGTGTGAAATATTGCTTTCCAAATATGCATTTTTGTATCGAATCGTGACTGGTGACGGAAACTGTGTCTCTTGCGATAATTCTGATCGGAAAAAACTAAGGTGACGTCCGGCCAATCTTAACGCTAAAGCAGAATCCTCATGAAAGGAAGGTGATACTATGTATCTATTGACACCAAAATGAGTGCTGCTTTATGATTTGTTGAACCAGCCGAAGCTGATATTGCTGAGTGATATTAACAACGTCCGGCCAATCTTTAACGCTAAAGCAGAATCCTCATGAAAAGGAAGGTGATACTATGTATCTATTGACACCAAAATGAGTGCTCTCTTTATGATTTGTTGAAACCAGCCGAAGCTGATATTGCTGGAGTGATATTAACAACGTCCGGCCAATCTTAACGCTAAAGCAGAATCCTCATGAAAGGAAGGTGATACTGTGTATCTATTGACACCAAAAATGAGTGCTGCTTTATGATTTGTTGAAACCAGCCGAAGCTGATATTGCTGAGTGATATTAACAACGTCCGGCCAATCTTAACGCTAAAAGCAGAATCCTCATGAAAGGAAGGTGATACTGTGTATCTATTGACACCAAAAATGAGTGCTGCTTTATGATTTGTTGAAACCAGCCGAAGCTGATATTGCTGAGTGATATTAACAACGTCCGGCCAATCTTAACGCTAAAGCAGAATCCTCATGAAAGGAAGGTGATACTGTGTATCTATTGACACCAAAATGAGTGCTGCTTTTATGATTTGTTGAAACCAGCCGAAGCTGATATTGCTGAGTGATATTAACAACGTCCGGCCAATCTTAACGCTAAAGCAGAATCCTCATGAAAGGAAGGTGATACTGTGTATCTATTGACACCAAAATGAGTGCTGCTTTTATGATTTGTTGAAACCAGCCGAAGCTGATATTGCTGGAGTGATATTAACAACGTCCGGCCAATCTTAACGCTAAAGCAGAATCCTCATGAAAGGAAGGTGATACTAGTATCTATTGACTACCAAAATGAGTCGTGCTGCTTTTATGATTTGTTGAAACCAACCGAAGCTGATATTGCTGAGTGATATTAACAACGTCCGGCCAATCTTAACGCTAAAGCAGAATCATGAAAGGAAGGTGATACTCGTATCTGGCTGACACCAAAATGAGTGCTGCTTTATGATTTATTAAACCAGCCGAAGCTGATATTGCTGAGTGATATTAACAACGTCCGGGTCAATCTTAACGCCAGCAAACCCTCACTCGAAAGGAAGGTGATACTGTGCATCTATTGACAATCAAAATGAGTGCTGCTTTATGATTTGTTGAAACCAGCCGAAGCTGATATTGCTGAGTGATATTAACAACGTCCGGCCAATCTTAACGCCAAAAGCAGAACTCCTCATGAAAGGAAGGTGATACTGTGTATCTATTGACACCAAAATGAGTGCTGCTTTATGATTTGTTGAAACCAGCCGAAGCTGATATCGCTGAGTGATATTAACAACGTCAGCCATCTTAACGCTAAAGCAGAACTCCTCATGAAAGGAAGGTGATACTGTGCATCTATTGACACCAAAATGAGTGCTGCTTTACGATTTTGCTGAAACGGCCGAAGCCGATATCGCTCGAGTGATATTAACAACGTCCGGCCAATCTTAACGCTAAAGCAGAATCCTCATGAAATGAAGGTGATACTCGTGTATCTCATTGACACCAAACATGAGTGCTGCTTTACGATTTGCCGAAACCAGCCGAAGCCGATATTGCTGGAGCGATATTAACAACGTCCGGCCAATCTTAACGCCAAAGCAGAATCCTCATGAAAGGAAGGTGATACTGTGCATCTATTGACACCAAAATGAGTGTTGCTTTATGATTTGTTGAAACCAGCCGAAGCTGATATTGCTGAGTGATATTAACAACGTCCGGCCAATCTTTAACGCTAAAGCAGAATCCCTCTCGATGAAAGGAAGGTGATACTGTGTATCTATTGACACCAAAATGAGTGCTGCTTTATGATTTTGTTGAAACCAGCCGAAGCCGATATTGCTGGAGCGATATTAACAACGTCCGGCCAATCTTAACGCTAAAGCAGAATCCTCATGAGTTGAAGGTGATACTGTGTATCTATTGACACCAAAATGAGTGCTGCTTTCATGATTTGTTGAAAACCAGCCGAAGCTGATATTGCTGAGTGATATTAACAACGTCCGGCCAATCTTAACGCTAAAGCAGAATCCTCATGAGGGAAGGTGATACTGTGTATCTATTGACACCAAAATGAGTGCTGCTTTATGATTTGTTGAAACCAGCCGAAGCTGGATATTGCTGAGTGGATATTAACAACGTCCGGCCAATCTTAACGCTAAAGCAGAATCCTCATGAAAGGAAGGTGATACTGTGTATCTATTGACACCAAAATGAGTGCTGCTTTATGATTTGTTGAAACCAGCCGAAGCTGGATATTGCTGAGTGATATTAACAACGTCCGGCCAATCTTAACGCTAAAGCAGAATCCTCATGGAAAGGAAGGTGATACTGTGTATCTATTGACACCAAAATGAGGCTGCTTTATGATTTGCTGAAACCAGCTGAAGCTGGATATTGTTGGAGTGATATTAACAACGTCCGGCCATCTTAACGCTAAAGCAGAATCCTCATGAAAGGAAGGTGATATCTGTGTATCTATTGACACCAAAATGAGGCGGCTTTTATGATTTGTCTGAAACCAGCCGAAGCTGATATTGCTTGAGTGATATTAAACAACGTCCGGCCAATCTTTAACGCCAAAAGCAGAATCCTCATGAAAGGAAGGTATACTGTGTATCTATTGACACCGTGAGTGCTGCTTTTATGATTTGTTGAAACCAGCCGAAGCTGATATTGCTGAGTGATATTAACAACGTCCGGCCAATTCTTAACGCCAAGCAGAATCCTCATGAAAGGAAGGTGATACTCGTGTATCTATTGACACCAAAATGAGTGCTGCTTTATGATTTGCTGAAACCAGCCGAAGCCGATATTGCTGAGTGATATTAACAACGTCCGGCCAATCTTAACGCTAAAGCAGAATCCTCATGAAAGGAAGGTGATACTATGCATCTATTGACACCAAAAAGAGTGCTGCTTTATGATTTCGTTGAACCAGCCGAAGCTGCTATTGCTGAGGATATTAACAACGTCCGCCAATCTAACGCTAAAGCAGAACTCATGCGCATGAACGTGATACTTGATATGACACCAAAATGCGCTGCTTTATGATTTGTTGAAAACCAGCCGAGTTTCGATATTGCTGAGCGATATTAACAACGTCCGGGCCAATCCCTTTAACGCTAAAGCAGAATCCTCATGAAAGGAAGGTGATACTGTGTATCTATTGACACCAAAAATGAGTGCTGCTTTATGATTTGTTTAAAGCCACCCGAAGCTGATATTGCCGAGTGACATTAACAAACCGTCCGCCAACCTCACTCCTCAAAGCAGAATCCCCATGAGGAAGGTGATACTATGTATCTATTGGCACCAAAATGAGTGCTGCTTTATGATTTGCTCTAAACCAATTCGAAGCCGATATTGCTGAGTGATATTAACAAACGTCCGGCCAATCTTAACGCCAAAAGAAGAATCCTCATGAAAGGAAGGTGATAGTATGTGCATCCACACCAAAACGATGCTGCTTTCATGATTTGTTGAAACCAGCCGAAGCTGATATTTGCCGAGTGATATTAACAACGTCCGGCCATATCTTAACGCCAAAGCAGAATCCTCATGAAAGGAAGGTGATACTGTGCATCTATTGACACCAAAATGAGTGCTGCTTTATGATTTGCTGAAACCAGCCGAAGCCGATATTGCCGGAGTGATATTAACAACGTCCGGCCAATCCCTTTAACGCCGAAGCAAACCTCATGAAAGGAAGGTGATACTGCGGGTATCTACTTTGACAACTTCAAAATGAGCGTCGCTGTTTATGATTTAGTTGAAACCAGCCGAAGCCGATATTGCTGAGCGGATATTAACAACGTCCGGCCAATCTTAACGCTAAAAGCAGAATCCTCTATGAAAGGAAGGTGGATACTGTATCTATTGACACCAAAATGAGTGCTGCTTTTATGATTTGTTGAAACCAGCCGAAGCTGATATTGCTGAGTGATATTAACAACGTCCGGCCAATCTTAACGCAAGCAGCAGAACTTCATGAAAGGAAGGTGATACTCGTGTATCTATCTGACACCAAAATGAGTGCTGCTTTTATGATTTGCTGAAACCAGCCGAAGCTGATATTGCTGAGTGATATTAACAACGTCCGGCCAATCTTAACGCCAAAGCAGAATCCTCATGAAAGGAAGGTGATACTGTGTATCTATTGACACCAAAAATGAGTGCTGCTTTATGATTTGTTGAAACCAGCCGAAGCTGATATTGCTGAGTGATATTAACAACGTCCGGCCAATCTTAACGCTAAAGCAGAATCCTCATGAAAGGAAGGTGATACTGTGTATCTATTGACACCAAAATGAGTGCTGCTTTATGATTTGTTGAAACCAGCCGAAGCTGATATCGCTGAGTGATATTAACAACGTCCGGCCAATCTTAACGCTAAAGCAGAATCCTCATGAAAGGAAGGTGATACTGTGTATCTATTGACACCAAAAATGAGTGCTGCTTTTATGATTTGTTGAAACCAGCCGAAGCTGATATTGCTGAGTGATATTAACAACGTCCGGCCAATCTTAACGCTAAAGCAGAATCCTCATGAAAGGAAGGTGATACTGTGTATCTATTGACACCAAAATGAGTGCTGCTTTATGATTTGTTGAAACCAGCCGAAGCTGATATTGCTGAGTGATATTAACAACGTCCGGCCAATCTTAACGCTAAAGCAGAATCCTCATGAAAGGAAGGTGATACTGTGTATCTATTGACACCAAAATGAGTGCTGCTTTATGATTTGTTGAAACCAGCCGAAGCTGATATTGCTGAGTGATATTAACAACGTCCGGCCAATCTTAACGCTAAAGCAGAATCCTCATGAAAGGAAGGTGATACTGTGTATCTATTGACACCAAAAATGAGTGCTGCTTTTATGATTTGTTGAAACCAGCCGAAGCTGATATTGCTGAGTGATATTAACAACGTCCGGCCAATCTTAACGCTAAAGCAGAATCCTCATGAAATGAAGGTGATACTGTGTATCTATTGACACCAAAAATGAGTGCTGCTTTATGATTTGTTGAAACCAGCCGAAGCTGATATTGCTGAGTGATATTAACAACGTCCGGCCAATCTTAACGCTAAAAGCAGAATCCTCATGAAATGAAGGTGATACTGTGTATCTATTGACACCAAAAATGAGTGCTGCTTTATGATTTGTTGAAACCAGCCGAAGCTGATATTGCTGAGTGATATTAACAACGTCCGGCCAATCTTAACGCTAAAGCAGAATCCTCATGAAAGGAAGGTGATACTGTGTATCTATTGACACCAAAATGAGTGCTGCTTTATGATTTGTTTAAACCAGCCGAAGCTGATATTGCTGAGTGATATTAACAACGTCCGGCCAATCTTAACGCTAAAGCAGAATCCTCATGAAAGGAAGGTGATACTGTGTATCTATTGACACCAAAATGAGTGCTGCTTTATGATTTGTTGAAACCAGCCGAAGCTGATATTGCTGAGTGATATTAACAACGTCCGGCCAATCTTAACGCTAAAGCAGAATCCTCATGAAAGGAAGGTGATACTGTGTATCTATTGACACCAAAAAAAGAGTGCTGCTTTATGATTTGTTGAAACCAGCCGAAGCTGATATTGCTGAGTGATATTAACAACGTCCGGCCAATCTTAACGCTAAAGCAGAATCCTCATGAAAGAAAGGTGATACTGTGTATCTATTGACACCAAAAATGAGTGCTGCTTTATGATTTGTTGAAACCAGCCGAAGCTGATATTGCTGAGTGATATTAACAACGTCCGGCCAATCTTAACGCTAAAGCAGAATCCTCATGAAAGAAAGGTGATACTGTGTATCTATTGACACCAAAATGAGTGCTGCTTTTATGATTTGTTGAAACCAGCCGAAGCTGATATTGCTGAGTGATATTAACAACGTCCGGCCATCTTAACGCTAAAGCAGAATCCTCATGAAAGGAAGGTGATACTGTGTATCTATTGACACCAAAATGAGTGCTGCTTTATGATTTGTTGAAACCAGCCGAAGCTGATATTGCTGAGTGATATTAACAACGTCCGGCCAATCTTAACGCTAAAGCAGAATCCTCATGAAAGGAAGGTGATACTGTGTATCTATTGACACCAAAATGAGTGCTGCTTTATGATTTGTTGAAACCAGCCGAAGCTGATATTGCTGAGTGATATTAACAACGTCCGGCCAATCTTAACGCTAAAAGCAGAATCCTCATGAAAGGAAGGTGATACTGTGTATCTATTGACACCAAAATGAGTGCTGCTTTATGATTTGTTGAAACCAGCCGAAGCTGATATTGCTGAGTGATATTAACAACGTCCGGCCAATCTTAACGCTAAAGCAGAATCCTCATGAAAGGAAGGTGATACTGTGTATCTATTGACACCAAAATGAGTGCTGCTTTTATGATTTGTTGAAACCAGCCGAAGCTGATATTGCTGAGTGATATTAACAACGTCCGGCCAATCTTAACGCTAAAGCAGAATCCTCATGAAAGGAAGGTGATACTGTGTATCTATTTTGACACCAAAATGAGTGCTGCTTTATGATTTGTTGAAACCAGCCGAAGCTGATATTGCTGAGTGATATTAACAACGTCCGGCCAATCTTAACGCTAAAAGCAGAATCCTCATGAAAGGAAGGTGATACTGTGTATCTATTGACACCAAAAATGAGTGCTGCTTTATGATTTGTTGAAACCAGCCGAAGCTGATATTGCTGGAGTGATATTAACAACGTCCGGCCAATCTTAACGCTAAAGCAGAATCCTCATGAAAGGAAGGTGATACTGTGTATCTATTGACACCAAAAATGAGTGCTGCTTTTATGATTTGTTGAAACCAGCCGAAGCTGATATTGCTGAGTGATATTAACAACGTCCGGCCAATCTTAACGCTAAAGCAGAATCCTCATGAAAGGAAGGTGATACTGTGTATCTATTGACACCAAAATGAGTGCTGCTTTATGATTTGTTGAAACCAGCCGAAGCTGATATTGCTGAGTGATATTAACAACGTCCGGCCAATCTTAACGCTAAAGCAGAATCCTCATGAAAGGAAGGTGATACTGTGTATCTATTGACACCAAAAATGAGTGCTGCTTTATGATTTGTTGAAACCAGCCCGAAGCTGATATTGCTGAGTGATATTAACAACGTCCGGCCAATCTTAACGCTAAAGCAGAATCCTCATGAAAGGAAGGTGATACTGTGTATCTATTGACACCAAAATGAGTGCTGCTTTATGATTTGTTGAAACCAGCCGAAGCTGATATTGCTGAGTGATATTAACAACGTCCGGCCAATCTTAACGCTAAAGCAGAATCCTCATGAAATGAAGGTGATACTGTGTATCTATTGACACCAAAATGAGTGCTGCTTTATGATTTGTTGAAACCAGCCGAAGCTGATATTGCTGAGGATAATAACAAACGTCCGGCCAATCTTAACGCTAAAGCAGAATCCTCATGAAATGAAGGTGATAATGTGCATCTACTGACACCAAAAATGAGTGCTGCTTTATGATTTGTTGAAACCAGCCGAAGCTGATATTGCTGAGTGATATTAACAACGTCCGGCCAATCTTAACGCTAAAGCAGAATCCTCATGAAAGGAAGGTGATACTGTGTATCTATTGACACCAAAATGAGTGCTGCTTTTATGATTTGTTTGAAACCAGCCGAAGCTGATATTGCTGGAGTGATATTAACAACGTCCGGCCAATCTTAACGCTAAAGCAGAATCCTCATGAAAGGAAGGTGATACTGTGTATCTATTGACACCAAAAATGAGTGCTGCTTTTATGATTTGTTGAAACCAGCCGAAGCTGATATTGCTGAGTGATATTAACAACGTCCGGCCAATCTTAACGCTAAAGCAGAATCCTCATGAAAGGAAGGTGATACTGTGTATCTATTGACACCAAAATGAGTGCTGCTTTATGATTTGTTGAAACCAGCCGAAGCTGATATTGCTGAGTGATATTAACAACGTCCGGCCAATCTTAACGCTAATGCAGCATCCTCATGAAAGGAAGGTGATACTGTGTATCTATTGACACCAAAATGAGTGCTGCTTTATGATTTGTTGAAACCAGCCGAAGCTGATATTGCTGAGTGATATTAACAACGTCCGGCCAATCTTAACGCTAAAGCAGAATCCTCATGAAAGAAAGGTGATACTGTGTATCTATTGACGCCAAAATGAGTGCTGCTTTATGATTTGTTGAAACCAGCCGAAGCTGATATTGCTGAGTGATATTAACAACGTCCGGCCAATCTTAACGCTAAAGCAGAATCCTCATGAAAGGAAGGTGATACTGTGTATCTATTGACACCAAAATGAGTGCTGCTTTTATGATTTGTTTGAAACCAGCCGAAGCTGATATTGCTGAGTGATATTAACAACGTCCGGCCAATCTTAACGCTAAAGCAGAATCCTCATGAAAGGAAGGTGATACTGTGTATCTATTGACACCAAAATGAGTGCTGCTTTATGATTTGTTGAAACCAGCCGAAGCTGATATTGCTGAGTGATATTAACAACGTCCGGCCAATCTTAACGCTAAAGCAGAATCCTCATGAAAGGAAAGGTGATACTGTGTATCTATTGACACCAAAATGAGTGCTGCTTTATGATTTGTTGAAACCAGCCGAAGCTGATATTGCTGGAGTGATATTAACAACGTCCGGCCAATCTTAACGCTAAAGCAGAATCCTCATGAAATGAAGGTGATACTGTGTATCTATTGACACCAAAATGAGTGCTGCTTTATGATTTGTTTGAAAACCAGCCGAAGCTGATATTGCTGAGTGATATTAACAACGTCCGGCCAATCTTAACGCTAAAGCAGAATCCTCATGAAAGGAAGGTGATACTGTGTATCTATTGACACCAAAAATGAGTGCTGCTTTTATGATTTTGAGTTGAAACCAGCCGAAGCTTAGGTATTGCTGAGTGATATTAACAACGTCCGGCCAATCTTAACGCTAAAGCAGAATCCTCATGAAAGGAAGGTGATACTGTGTATCTATTGACACCAAAATGAGTGCTGCTTTATGATTTGTTGAAACCAGCCGAAGCTGATATTGCTGAGTGATATTAACAACGTCCGGCCAATCTTAACGCTAAAGCAGAATCCTCATGAAAGGAAGGTGATACTGTGTATCTATTGACACCAAAATGAGTGCTGCTTTATGATTTGTTTCAACCACCCGAAGCTGATATTGCTGAGTGATATTAACAACGTCCGGCCAATCTTAACGCTAAAGCAGAATCCTCATGAAAGGAAGGTGATACTGTGTATCTATTGACACCAAAAATGAGTGCTGCTTTATGATTTGTTGAAACCAGCCGAAGCTGATATTGCTGAAAGTGATATTAACAACGTCCGGCCAATCTTAACGCTAAAGCAGAATCCTCATGAAAAGGAAGGTGATACTATGTATCTACTGACGCAAAATGAGTGCTGCTTTATGATTTGTTGAAACCAGCCGAAGCTGATATTGCTGATAGTGATATTAACAACGTCCGGCCAATCTTAACGCTAAAGCAGAATCCTCATGAAAGGAAGGTGATACTGTGTATCTATTGACGCAAAATGAGTGCTGCTTTATGATTTGTTGAAACCAGCCGAAGCCGATATCGCTGAGTGATATTAACAACGTCCGGCCAATCTTAACGCTAAAGCAGAATCCTCATGAAAGGAAGGTGATACTGTGTATCTATTGACACCAAAATGAGTGCTGCTTTATGATTTGTTGAAACCAGCCGAAGCTGATATTGCTGAGTGATATTAACAACGTCCGGCCAATCTTAACGCTAAAGCAGAATCCTCATGAAAAGGAAAGGTGATACTGTGTATCTATTGACACGCAAAAATGAGTGCTGCTTTATGATTTGTTGAAACCAGCCGAAGCTGATATTGCTGAGTGATATTAACAACGTCCGGCCAATCTTACGCTAAAGCAGAATCCTCATGAAAGGAAGGTGATGACTGTGTATCTATTGACACCAAAATGAGTGCTGCTTTTATGATTTTGTTGAAACCAGCCGAAGCTGATATTGCTGAGTGATATTAACAACGTCCGGCCAATCTTAACGCTAAAGCAGAATCCTCATGAAAGGAAGGTGATACTATGTATCTATTGACACCAAAATGAGTGCTGCTTTATGATTTGGTAGAAACCAGCCGAAGCTGATATTGCTGAGTGATATT
>WEDG01002993.1:0-13623 GCA_017591395.1 Schistocephalus solidus
CCGTGTTATTTCCGCATAGCAAATGACATCTTTAGAGAATTATCCTTCCGGCTGCCTTTCGCTCGAGCTAAAGCGAAACCGTTGACACGCATCGGTGCGCATCGTCAGTAAAGTTAAGTCATTCCATTCTTGAGATCAACATTCGTCTCTCGTACAAAGTCTCTCTAATCGGATGAAGAAAAGCCAAGCAGTCGAAATATCTCTTATTTTGTTCCCGTACCGGATACCACGCGCAGTGCACGATGAAGCGGCAAGAATCCAACGAGAACGTATTTCAAAGACGGTCAACTGGTGTTGTTCAAACAGCGTTCGACGACATTTTCAGCGGCTATGCATCAGAAATCGTGCTACGGGCCTCTAGTATTGTATAAAAACACGGATCATTAAATAATCTCGAAAGGCGGGAATTTCGAGCACGCACCAAATGCGAGTCATTATTAACCGGTTATCGATTTCCGGATGTCAATATAAATCGTTAAGCGATCGTTAACGCGCAGAACACGGGATAAAATGCAGTCGCCGTATTAATTGGGATTTCGTTCAAACCGTAAACTGTTGAACACGGTTCACCGTTTCGCATCAACGTAAATTCGATGATGAGTTGAATGTCTCGAAATCGTACGACATAAGTTCTTCTTTATCCCAAAGAATCCCCGTCTCTTCATTTGTTATCTGCTGATACCTTATTAACGCCCGTTATTGATCAGCGTCGCGATTAATACCCGTGAGGCAGCGGGAACAAAATCCATGAAGTGAATGCCCGCATTATCGTTCATAAAGTTCAAAGTCAACCTGAATAAAGTTATCAAAAACCAGTACTTCCGTTCAAACTTTCGGTTGGTTGGGAAGTAACACGTAAACATCATCCAAAATCTGTATCAGCCGCGACGTATCGCGAACGCCTTCTTTCGACCGTACTAGCAGTCATAGAGCGGAACAATTACAAACTTAGCGTAAAGGTGTTAGTTGACTTCATCCAGTTTAATCGAGGCCACGTCATTACATGAAAAGTTGAATACCGGGTCAAAATTGGAAAACACAGAGCAACCGTCATCGTACCATATCGTTACGCGTTTGTTTCAATGGTTCTTGCGCCGACAGGTTTCAATTTTCATTTTGAACCAACACCAACAGCAGCTCCTTTCAGCACAAAACCCGAGGCCGACAAACGTTCTCCCAAAGCCGTCCTGCCTATCTTACGCAGCACAATGCAAAGACGTCGTCATGTTTGATCATTGGGGACGGTTTTCCAAGCGTAAAACATACTAATCAGTTACACCGTTAATGTCGCATATCTTCGCAGTAGGTTCGATCCCGACAGCTATTTATGTCAACAAATTGCGACTTCACGTTTCATTGATTTGGCGTTTACACCAGAAAAATTATCGACTGGATGAAAATACCTCATTTTAAATGCCGTTTGTTGGTGGTCGCGCCTGAGCATCATTCTCCATTTTTCCGAAAGGTCGCAAAATCGTTCATAACGCAATAGCCTCTTGAAGAACACTGATGAAGCAAAACATTTTAGTAACAAACAATTAACGCGCCGCTTGTACCGGCGCGTACACAGCACGTTCAATGTGAAATGCCGTCGCAAAGCCCAGATTGCCTTCGTTTCAGAAACATAACGAAAGCGTTTTCCTCCATTTCGACGTCAAATACGTGGATTAGGCTTTTGCAATGACCACGATGAATAACGGGCATCTAATTGGCGTACCGATATCTATCGGTTTTTGAACACCAAATACCCGTCAGTTTGTGTATGAAGAAACCAGTTGAACAGTATAGACCGTGAATGACACTATATGAAAAGCAGATAACACGTCACTCAGTTTGACGTTCATGTTGTCAAAGTTCGTAAATTCACCGCATCGAAGCCAAATTAATCTGAGTGCCTGCTTCGAGGTTAAAATGATGTTGAAATTTTGCGACGAATCTTATCAACGACATCAGGTCATTTTGCTACCGGTTTTCACTCATTACGTTGTTATTAATTTCGCATTCATGGCTTTTAAAGCAACATAACCACCGCATAGAATACGTGATCACCATGCTGTGCCAAAATGTTCCTTTATACAATAAAACAAATGAAGCTCGTTCAAAATTTCGTTGAACAGCGCAAGCTACCGTTCTCTCGCGGTTATTTTACGCACAATAACGAATAAAAACGCATTGTGCCAGGTTCGTACATTCTTCAGCCAGCCTTTTCATCAATATCATCCACTAGACTTATGCATATCCGCGTCTGTCATTGGATTTCCTTTATCTGCATAAAGGCTTTTGACGCAGTTCAACAGCTTTATCGAATATTTAATCGGTTTATCGAGATATGTCTGAGATGCAGAACGACAAGTTAAATTCAAGTTATCGACAGACGTCTTCCATTCATTGTAGTAACCCTTTATATAGATTCAGCCGCGCACAAAACCATGAGATAAAGATTATAGCTCGCTGCTGCCACAGACTTATGAGTTCGTACTGTCTCGAATTGATGGTCGACGATCAAAGCCGAATTGCTGTCGGTTTCCTGTTCGGAAATTAGTCTACAGAGAAGTCAATGAAAATTCTTTCAGAAACAGTTTTGCTGAATTCAATATTTATTATCAGCAACGATTATCTCCGTTACAGTGTACCTTTCTATATTCTGGCCCTGGTTAATATAAGTCAACCAACGGTTTCAATAGTCAGTTCAACAAAATTACACATTAATATTGTAAAGTTATAAACTTCGGAGTATGCTATTCGAAGCCAGGAAGTTGTTTGCATTTGTAAACTTCCATGTTTAATGTGTCAGTGGCATCATTGGTTTGGTTGTTCACACTGCTCGGTTGGCTACATATATTGTGGGTATTACTTCGATATATTGCAAATGAAAGACAAATGGCTTGTTTATCGTTAGGTGAAGGTTAACTCCTTAAATTAATATCTTTATTTGTTGATAGCTTTGTTGTTGATTTGATGGTTAAAAGAATGTTAATTATCGAAGCTCTCTTCGATTTATTAGTACGGGACGAATTTTGATTAATTTATTTTTTTCGTTCTGATTTATTAAACAGTTAGTTGTTAGCCATTGACGGCCTTGCTTCTTCTTTCTGTTTGTAAATCAGAACGAAAAATGCAGTGGAAATCAAAATTCGTCCCGTACTGTAAATCAAGAATAGGCTTCTAAATTGGAGGTAGATCACGCATTCTCAGCTCTTCCAACCATCAAATCGGCACAGTAGGCAACAAAACTGTCCAACTTATATGTAAAGCACACTGTAGTAGATAAGGAATATTGAATTTAAGGGTTAACGCTTCGCCTATAGCAGCACGATAAACCAGAACTAGCCGAAAAACAAAAACATTTTATTTGTCTTTCAATTTTGCAATATGAGAATGATACCCGTATAGAGAAGGGTAGGCAATATATGTAAAGTTAGCTTCAGGCAGTGTGAAGATAACCAAAATTATGTATTAAACGCCACTGAGCGCATTTAAGTCTGACATGGAGACACAAATTGCCGTTCAAAATGAACCAAAGTAGCCATAAGTATGGCTTCAGATAGCATACTCCATGAGTTTATAACACAATGTGAATGTGAATTTTGTTGAAACTGAGCCCTATTAAGACCATTGGTTGACTTATAATTATGCCGATAGTAAGCATCTGTTAAACTTGTTTAGGATTTAGGGCTTATAGAAGGTACCTTGTAAGCGGAATGAAATCATTTGCTGATAATAAATATTAAGATTCAATAAAATTTGTTTCTGAAGAGATTTTCATTATTTCTCTATGGAAAGACTAATTTCCGAACAGAATTGACAACAATTCCTAAGCATTCCGTCGATGTTATCAATTCAGGACAATTTTGAACTCATAAGTCTGTGGCGAACGCAGCGAACATAATGATCTTATCTCATGAGACTGTGCACGGCAAAGATCTATACTTATAAAGGGGTTACTGCAAATGAATGGAGACGTCTGTGTAATGATGGCAAGATTTAACTTGTCAGTTTGCGCCATCTCTTGGGACATATCCTCCTCGATAAAAACCCGATTCGCGAGCAAATGTGATAAAGTAATTTGAAACTGCATCCAAAAAGCCTTTATGCAGATAAGGAAATCCAATGACCTTAGACGCGGACCATGATAAACGCCGTTGCATAAGTCTAAGTGAGATGATATTGGTGAAAAACAACAGAGAAAATCAAAAAATGGAGAAATGTACGAACCACAACAATGCGTTTTTTATTCGATTGTGTACTGTAAAATAACCCGCGAGGAGCGGTAAGCCTTGCACTGTTCAACAGACCAAAATTTTCAACAAGCCTCATTTTAAAGTCCCCATTTCAGGGTTTTGAGTATATAAGGAACCTTTGAAGATCACAGCATGAATACGGGTTGTCCATGTCTATGCGATGATTTGGTGGACATAAATTTGTACTTTAAAAGCTATACATGAATGCAAATTAATAACAAACATGTAGGTGAAAACCGATACTGCTTAAGCAAATGACCTGATGTCATTTACACCAGATGATCGATATAGTATTGATAGATTCATCGCACAAATTTCTTATCATTTTACTTATCAAGCAAACTTCAAGTTAATTTGTCTTCGATGCAGTTTTGAGATTTATTTTAGACTTTGACAACACATGACGTCAAACTAAGTGACATATTTATCTACTTTTTCATATAGGTCATCATTCACAGGGTCCTGCCTGGTAGCCTTTACCTGCCAGTTTCTTATACAAACTGACAGGTAATTTGGTGAATAGGTTCCAAAAAATTCTTCGATAGATGAACACATAATTGCTAGATGCGTTAATTTATCCGTGGTCATTTTAAAAGCCCTAATCTACGTATTTGACGTCAAAGAATGGAGAAGAAAGCACTTTTTCGTTATATTCCACTCTAAGTATAAAACTAATCACAAACTGCGGCCAGCGACTTTCACATTGAACATTATATTATCTTACGCGCGGGTAAAAAGATGGCACGTTCTTGTTTGTATTTACTAAATATTTTGCTAGCTTAATTTATCAGTGTTCTTCTAAGAATATTGCGTTATGAACTGATTTTGCCGTTGCTTTTCGGGAAAAAGTCTGGAAATGGTGCTCAAACATTACCAACAAACAGCATTTTAAAATAGGAAGTATTTTCCTCCAATTCGATAATTTTTCTGTTGGTAAGCCTTAAATGTAGAGGAGCATTAAGTCTGAAGATTTGTTGACATAAATAGTATCAAGAGGATCAAAAGACCCTAACTGTTGAATATGCGACATTATAGCAATTGTAGATAACAATTAAACATAGTTTTACCTTGGAGAAACCATCCCAAATGATTGTTTAGTGAGAGCATCAAACATGACGACAGTCTTTGCATTGTGCTGCGTAAGATAAACAGAGACAACTTTAGGAGAACGTTGTCCTTCAAGGTTTGTTTTATGCTAAAGGAAACTACTATTAGTGTTTATTCTAAAATAGAAAATTGAAAGCCATTCATTATCGGACAAGACCATTGAAACCACGCACGCTCAACATTATGAAACAGTGACGAGATTTGCTATTTACTGTGTTTCCAATTTTAACCCAGTATTAACTTTCATATGAAAACTGACATGGCCTCAATTAAATAAATTAAGTCTTCTTTAACACACTAAAAATGTATTTAGCCAATTGTTCGTCTCTCTGTTCCACTCCTATAAGCAAACTGCTAGTACGAGTCAAAGAAACTTTCACGATACGTCACGTATTTTAAGATTTAGTTGTATGGTTTATTGACTACTTCCCAACCAAACAAACCAACGAAGTTTTAGACGGGAAAATTATAGTTTTTTGTGCTATTTCAAAGGTTGACACTTTTTGAACTTTAAGAACGACAATACGGGCATTCAATTATAAATTTTTGTTCCCGTACCTCACAGGTAGTAATCACATTTCTTGAATCCTGAGTCTATATATGTAGGCATTGAAATATAGGTATCGCAAGATATTAAATAAGAAAAGACGAAATTCTTTGGGATAAAAGAAACTTTTATGTGTACATTTTCGAGACTGGTCTCCCAGCTCATCATCAGACTACGGGGTGTGTACAGAAACAATTAATTAATTAACCGTGTTCAACGAAGGATTTTACGGTTGGGCAAAATCCCAATTAATACGCGTTGACTGCATTTTGTTATCCGGTCGTTATCGGTTCTGCACGTTTGAACTTGTCCTTAACGATTTTATGTGTGCATCCAAATCGATATGCCAGTTAATGCATGACTCATTTGAGTGCATTGCTTCCAGGAATTCCCCACCTTTTCTTATTATGCAGGTGCTAATGATCCGTGTTTTCTCCTATGCAAATTTATGCCCTGTTTTCTGTGTATGCATAGCCACTTGGGAAAAATGTCTCGTCTGCTAACCGCTAACTGATGTTCGTGTAGGCGGGTTGAGACCGATTTCATAGTTTGTCCACAATAAACGGCATTCAAACAGGAACATAGGATTTTCTAGACAACACCTTTTTGAGCAAGGTAACTAACCCTGTTATTAAGGTGTACAAGCTGTGAGTGTAAAGTAGATGTAGAGTGGTGTGCTACTTGTACCTGGTGTTTTCTTAGCTGTCTTTCGACGAGCTCTGCTACATTTTTAACGTTTGGGAGAGTTCGCACAGGCCTTGTTTTGGGTGCCTGGTTGGCCGTGTCTTTTGAAATACATTTCTCGTTTGATTCTTGCCGCTTCAGGCATCGATGCACAAAGTCACGTGGGTATCCATTTTTAGAGAACAAAATAAAGTGGTATTTCATTTCTGCTCGAAAACTTTCTTCATCAGAGCAGTGTGTTTTGGCTCGATTAAGGAGACTGTACGCAGAACTCTTTTTGTGAGAGAAAGGATGTTTAGTCTCAAAGTGTAGGATGACCTCAGAATATGTTTCTTTGCGGTAAACTGAAGTGCACCGATAACGTGCTGTGCTGCGTGATAGTAGTTTCCGGTAGCATAAACAAACCTTGAAGGACAACGTTCTCCTAAAGTTGTCTCTGTTTATCTTATGCAGCACAATGCAAAGACTGTCTTCATGTTTGATGCTCTCACTAAACAATCATTTGGGATGGTTTCTTCAACGTAAAACTATGTTTAATTGTTATCTACAATTGCTATAATGTCGCATATTCAACAGTAAGGGTCTTTTGATCCTCTTGATACTATTTATGTCAACAAATCTTCAGACTTAATGCTCCTCTACATTTCAGGTTTACCAACAGTGGTTATCGAATTGGAGGAAAATACTTCCTATTTTAAAATGCTGTTTGTTGTAATGTTTGAGCACCATTTCCAGACTTTTTCCGAAAAAGCAACGGCAAAATCAGTCTATAACGCAATATTCTTAGAAGAACACTCGATGAAATTGCGTTAGCAAAAATATTTAGTAACACAAACAAGAACGCACATCTTTTACCCGCGCGTAAAGATAATATAATGTTCACGTGAAAATCGCTGGCCGCAGTTCGTGATTAGTTTAATACTTAGAGTGGAATATAACGAAAAAGTGCTTTCTTCTCCATTCTTTGACGTCAGATACATAGATATGTGCTTTCAAAATAACCGCGGATAAAGCAATTCATCTAGCAATTATGTGTTTCATCTATCGAAGCATTTTTTTGGAACCTATTCACCAAATTACCTGACAGTTTGTATAAGAAACTGGCAGGAAAAGGCTACCATGTTAACCAATAAGGACCAGATGACAAAAGGCACTCAACACGTATTAATTCAGATTTTGCCCAACCGCAAAAACGTTCGTTGAACATAATTAAATAATTAAATGTTTCTTTCAACACCCCGTAGTCTGAAGACGAGCTCAGGGAGCAGTCTCGAAAATTAACACATTAAATTTGCTTTAACCTAACGGATTTTTATCTCTGATACATATATATATGTATATACATTATATATATATATATATATATATATATATATATAGAATGGAACCGACAAAGACAAGAGACCGGAATGGCCATTTCTGGCTTATTAGCCGTCATCAGCCAGTCATACCCAATCCCAAGTGTGGCACACCTGGGATTGAACCCGCGACCTTTGGTATTTGAGTCGAACGCTTCTACCATTTGCTTCACGGGCCTGTTGTTTTGTCGGTTGTGATCGGGAATATGATGATGGTATGGGGCTCACCGATCTGCTTAAGGAACATGCATGTTCCGTTGTGCCCTGGAGCTCAGACTAGAGCTAGGCGGTCGTGATAGCGACGTGTAGCATATGATAGAATGGAAACCGACAAAGACAAGGGGGAGACCGGAATGGCCATTTCTGGCTTATTAGCCGTCATCAGCCAGTCATACCCGATCCCAAGTGTGGCACACCTGGTAGTAGGACCCTCACCGATCGGTTACAGGACTCACTCGTCCCGTTATGCCTTGGGGCTAACTCTTAAGCCCCTCAAGCAGCCATCAGGCAGCTAAGTGTATAGGGCAGAATAACATGACCGACAAAGAGCATGGTGAGTTCGCTGAAATGTCTATTTCTGTCTTAGCGCGTCATTAGCGTGCCATACGCATACAGGCGCTCGCATCGCGAGCTTCGAACTTCCGTTTCGCCTGCTCGAGCAGAGGTCCAACGAGCTACCCAAAGCGGCACGAGCTGTTGCGTTGCTGCTCGGCTCGATCGTGGAATATTAACAATACCGGTGCGCGTAGGACGCTCATCACTGATCGGTGGCAGTGACTCCACCTGTCCTGCTGTACTTTGCTAACCCTTTAGCTCCCCATCAGCAGCCGGCAGCCATGCATAGGCAGAAAACATGACCGACAAAGACAGGGAGACTGGAATGGCCATTTCTGGCTTATTAGCCGTCATCAGCCAGCCATACACAACTCCAGGCGCTGCGGCGCCCGAGCCTTGAACTCGCGACCTTGTTGGGAAGAAGTCTAACGCTCTACCCACTGCGCCACGAGCTCGTTTTTCTTGCCGGTTTCGATCGGGAATATTAACAATGGAAGTAAGACGCTCACTGATCGGTTACAGGACTCACTCGTCCCGTTGTGCCTTGGGGACTAACTCTCAAAGCCCCAGCCAGCAGCCGTAAAGGCAGCTAAGTGCATAGGCAGAATAACATGACCGACAAAGACAAGGGAGACTGGAATGGCCATTTCTGGCTTATTAGCCGTCATCAGCCAGCCATACCCAAACCCCAGGCGCTGCGGCGCCCGAGCCTCGAACTCGCGACCTTGTTGGGCAGAAGTCCAACGCTCTACCCACTGCGCCACGAGCTCGTTTTTACTTGCCGGTTTCGATCGGGGAATATTAAACAATGGTAGTAGGACGCTCACCGATCGGTTACAGGACTCACTCGTCCCGTTGTGCCTTGTGGCTAACTCTCAAGCCCCGCCAGCAGCCGTAAGGCAGCTTAGTGTATAGGCAGAATAACATGACCGACAAAGACAAGGGAGACTGGAATGGCCATTTCTGGCTTATTAGCCGTCATCAGCCAGCCATACACAACCCCAGGCGCTGCGGCGCCCTGAGCCTCGAACTCGCGACCCTGTTGGGCAGAAATCCAACGCTCTACCCACTGCGCCACGAGCTCGTTGTCTTGCCGGTTTCGATCGGGAATATTAACAATGGTAGTAGGGACGCTCACCGATCGGTTACAGGACTCACTCGTCCCGTTGTGCCTTGGGGCTAACTCTTAAGCCCCGCCAGCAGCCGTAAGGCAGCTAAGTGTATAGGCAGAATAACATGACCGACAAAGACAAGGGAGACTGGAATGGCTATTTCTGTCTTATTAGCCGTCATCAGCCAGCCATACCCAACCCCAGGCGCTGCGGCGCCCGAGCCTCGAACTCGCGACCTTGTTGGGCAGAAGTCCAACGCTCTACCCACTGCGCCACGAGCTCGTTGTCTTGCCGGTTTCGATCGGGCATATAAACAATGGTAGTAGGACGCTCACCGATCGGTAACAGGACTTACTCGTCCGAACATGCCCTGAGGCTAACTCTCAAGCCCCACCAGCAGCATTAAGGCAGCTAATTGTATAGGCAGAATAACATGACCGACAAAGAAAAGGGAAACTGGAATGGCCATTTCTGGCTTATAGCCGTCCTCAGCCAGCCATACCCAACCCCAGGCGCTGCGGCGCCCGAGCCTCGAACTCGCGACCTTCTTGTGCAAACGTTCAACGCTCTACCCTACTGCGCCACGAGCTCGTTGTCTTGCCGGTTTCGATCGGGAATATTAACAATGGTAGTAGGACGCTCACCGATCGGTTACAGGACTCACTCGTCCCGTTGTGCCTTGGGGCTAACTCTCAAGCCCCCGCCAGCAGCCGTAAAGGCAGCTAAGTGTATAGGCAGAATAACTTCTGGACCGACAAAGACAAGGGAAACTGGAATGGCCATTTCTGGCTTATTAGCCGTCATCAGCCAGCCATACCCAAATCCAGGCGCTGCGGCGCTCGAGCCTCGAACTCGCGACCTTGTTGGGAAGAAGTCCAACGCTCTACCCACTGCGCCACGAGCTCGTTTTTATTGCCGGTTTCGATCGGGAATATTAACAATGGAAGTAAGACGCTTACTGATCGGTTACAGGACTCACTCGTCCCGTTGTGCCTTGGGGCTAACTCTTAAGCCCCACCAGCAGCCGTAAGGCAGCTAAGTGCATAGGCAGAATAACATGACCGACAAAGACAAGGGAGACTGGAATGGCCATTTCTGGCTTATTAGGCGTCATCAGCCAGCCATACCCAACCCCAGGCATTGCGGCGCCCGAGCCTTGAACTCGCGACCTTGTTGAGCAGAAGTCCAACGCTCAACCCACTGCGCCACGAGCTCGTTGTCTTGCCGGTTTCGATCGGGAATATTAACAATGGTAGTAGGACGCTCACCGATCGGTTACAGGACTCACTTGTCCCGTTGTGCCTTGGGGCTAACTCTTAAGCCCCTCCAGCAGCCGTAAGGCAGCTAAGTGTATAGGCAGAATAACATGACCGACAAAGAAAAGGGAGACTCGAATGGACGTTTCTGGCTTATTAGCCGTCACCAGCCAGACATACCCAACCCCAGGCGCTGCGGCGACCAATCCTTGAACTCGCGACCCTGTTGGGCAGAAGTCCAACGCTCTACCCACTGCGCCACGAGCTCGTTGTCTTGCCGGTTTCGATCGGGAATATTAACAATGGTAGTAGGACGCTCACCGATCGGTTACAGGACTCACTTGTCCCGTTGTGCCTTGGGGCTAACTCTTAAGCCCCGCCAGCAGACGTAAGGCAGCTAAGTGTATAGGCAGAATAACATGACCGACAAAGACAAAGGGAGACTGGAATGGCCATTTCTGGCTTATTAGCCGTCATCAGCCAGCCATACCCAACCCCAGGCGCTGCGGCGCCCGAGCCTCGAACTCGCGACCTTGTTGGGCAGAAGTCCACCGCTCTACCCACTGCGCCATGAGCTCGTTGTCTTGCCGGTTTCGATCGGGACTATTAACAATGGTAGTAGGACGCACACCGAACTGTAACAGGACTCACTCGTCCCGTTGTGCCTTGGAGCTTACACTTAAGCCCCACCAGCAGACGTTGGGCCGCTTCAAGTTTAGGCAGAATAAAATGACCGACAAAGACAAAAGAGACTGGAATGGCCATTTCTGGTTTATTAGCCGTAATCAGCTGGCAATGCCCAACCCCAGGCGCTGCGGCGCCCGAGCCTCGAACTCGCGACCTTGTTGGGCAGAAGCCCAACGCTCTACTCACTGCGCCACGAGCTCGTTGTCTTGCCGGTTTCGATCGAGACAATTAACAATGGTAGTAGGACGCTCACCGATCGGCTACAGGGCTCACTCTTCCCTTTGTGCCTTGGGACTAACCTTCAAGCCCCGCCAACAGTCGAAAGGCAGCTTAGTGTAGAGGCAGAATAACATGACCGACAAAGACAAGGGAGACTGGAATGACCATTTCTGGTTTATTAGCCATCATTATCCAGCCATACGCAACCCCAGGCGCTGCGGCGGCTGAGGCTCGAACTCGCGACCTTGTTGGGTAGATGTCCAACGCACTATCCACTGCACCACGAGCTCCTTGTCTTGCCCGTTTCGATCGGGACTATTGAAAATTGTAGTAGGACGCTCACCGATTGGTTAAAGGACTTTTCTCCGGTTGTGCCTTGGGACTAACTATCGAGCCCCGCCAGCATCCGTAAAGCAGCTAAGTTTATAGGCAGAATAACATGACCGACAAAGACAAGGGAGACTGGAATGGCCATTTCTGGCTTATTAGCCGTCATCAGCCAGCCATACCCTACCCCAGGCGCTGCGGCGTCCCGAGCCTCGAACTCGCGACCTTGTTGGGCAGAAGTCCAACGCTCTACCCACTGCGCCACGAGCTCGTTGTCTTGCCGGTTTTCGATCGGGAATATTAACAATGGTAGTAGGACGCTCACCGATCGGTTACAGGACTCACTCGTCCCGTTGTGCCTTGGGACTAACCTTAAAGCCCCACCAGCAGTCGTAAGGCAGCTAAGTGTATAGGCAGAATAACTTGACCCACAAAGACAAGGGAGACTGGAATGGCCATTTCTGGCTTATTAGCCGTCATCAGCCAGCCATACCCAACCCCAGGCGCTGCGGCGCCCGAGCCTCGAACTCGCGACCTTGTTGGGCAGAAGTCCAACGCTCTACCCACTGCGCCATGAGCTCGTTGTCTTGCCGGTTTCGATCAGGTCTATTAAAAATGGTAGAAGGACACTCACCGATCGGTTACAGGGCTCACTCGTCCCGTTGTGCCTTGGGACTAACCTTCAAGCCCCACCAGCAGCCGTAAGGCAGCTAAGTTTATAGGCAGAATAACATGACCGAACAAGACAAGGGAGACTGGAATGGCCATTTTTTGCTTATAAGCCGTCATCAGCCAGCCATACCCAACCCCAGGCGCCTTGGCGCCCGAGCCTCGAACTCGCGACCTTGTTGGGCAGAAGTCCAACGCTCTACCCACTGCGCCACTAGCTCGTTGTCTTGCCGGTTTCGATCGGGACTATTAACAATGGTAGTAGGACGCTCACCGATCGGTTACAGGACTCACTCGTCCCGTTGTGCCTTGGGGCTAACTCTTAAAGCCCCCCAGCAGCCGTTAGGCAGCTTAGTGTATAGGCAGAATAACATGACCGACAAAAGACAAAGGGAGACTGGAATGGCCATTTCTGGCTTATTAGCCGTCATCAGCCAGCCATACCCAACCCCAGTCCCTGCGGTGCCCGAGCCTCGAACTGGCGACCTTGTTAAGCAGAATTTCAACGCTCTACCCACTGCGCCACGAGCTCGTTGTCTTGCCGGTTTTCGATCGGGACATATTAACAATGGTAGTAGGACGCTCACCGATCGGTTACAGGACTCACTCGTCCCGTTGTGCCTTGGGACTAACTCTCAAGCCCCGCCAGCATCCGTAATGCAGCTAAGTGTATAGGCAGAATAACATGACCGACAAAGACAAGGGGAGACTGGAATGGCCATTTCTGGCTTATTAGCCGTCATCAGCCAGCCATACCCAACCCCAGGCGCTGCGGCGCCCGAGCCTCGAACTCGCGACCTTGTTGGGCAGAAGTCCAACGCTCTACCCACTGCGCCACGAGCTCGTTGTCTTGCCGGTTTC
>WEDG01002996.1:0-49646 GCA_017591395.1 Schistocephalus solidus
GCGGGTAAGCCACGTATTGCTAAGGTAAAACCACTCTACGCGTTTGGTCTGTTCAGCATTTTAAAATTATATTTGTGAATCCTAGGCAAAAGAAGGGATATCCACGATGATCCGAGTACTACTGCACTTGGCATATAATCTGCGGCAGAAACCATGGGATCATGACTTTCAAGTTAATAGGGGATGCGTGCCATTGGCCCTAAAGGCAGTCAGACATATGCCTTAAATTACCTTAAAATCTCCCAATCGATTTCCTAATCTGGCACTGATTGGCTGCAAAGGTAGAAACAAACATAAGCATTCGCGTGCGTGCAAGCACCTCTGTAGAGAAGCACTTGCCGTCCCCGCGAAACCCACGTGCTGCACCAAATTAATCTTTAGCACAAGCTGCCTCCGTTTCAGTATCTTCTCAGATCTCACTCAAACCCACGTTGTTTTCTGATATGTGTGGTGCTTAATGTGACTTCCACGTTACTTATGCCTTTGAGGTTCAGCTCTGAGTCAGACTCAATTCGAAGACTCATTCTTTTGCAAAACCGCAGCAAAGGTGCCCAAACAAAAAGGGAAAACAGCCGAAAAGTTGAGTTGGCTAATGCAGTAGATATTTTTCATCAAGATCCCAAAATTGCGCAACACTGGATCAGACTACACGCACTACACCAGTACTACTCCTGCTAATACTACTACCTTTACTTGTAATAATTTGAAGACTGCCAGCAGTAAATATTAAATAAATAGCAATTATATTACTACTTCTCCAAACACATTACTTATGGGGTATAAAATTGTCATCACTTCTAGCTTTTCAGGGTGTTCATTTTTCATAACTCACTTTAGAAGAATACTGTAAGTTATTCCATGAAAGTTGAATTTAATTTCATTAGTTCGCTCTGTAAAAGAAAGAGTGGTGGACATTTTAGTTTCTCTGCAGTTTACTCCGTAGAAATTTCAAAACAGCAGAATGCCAGATTTTGAATGCCTGGAGAAACAAAATAAGCAAAAACTCTTTACTCAGTAGGCATATTTTTTTCTATAATGACTTGATGAAATATAAAAAGAAATATAATTCATGGATAAAGTGCACAACTAAGGCTTCGTGGGTTCGTTTCGAAGGAAGTGAGGTTTTCTACAGTCATATACCTAGGAAAAGGCTGTCCATGGTTAGCGATGACATTGCTTTCATCAAATTGTCTGCCAGAACTGAAAGGACGAGTAACATGCATATTTTAGACGAAGTCTATGGTTCAGTTCGAAAATATCTATTTAAAGACTTCCTAGTCTATATAAATGCCATTATTCACCCATTTGCAGTCATTGGTAAATGCTTAGCATGGCATGATAGAAGATTCACAGAACATGTTCAAAACGCTGGAACCTAAATTCATTATAATACGGGTAACTACTGTGTGAATCCTCTGACAGAATCTTAAAGTTTTCAAAATTACTTTCTACTTTCATAACATGCAAGCCCTTATTTTGAAGTCCCAAAATCAGTGCTTTCGTAAAGTTTCCATAATATCATACATGTCTGAATGAATTTGTGATTTAGTATCGCGGTCTGCCTCCTGTAAGCAAACATTTCGTTGTCGAGATTTTTTTCAAACATTTTAAGCAAAAAACGCTCTTGCTACATTGTAATGTTTTTAAGACGGTAAAGGCTTCTAAGCTGAATAATCTTTTTTATTGAATAGGATTCATTTGGCAACATAAAAGACATAGCGCGAGATCAAATTCCTCAAAAAGACGTTCCAAGCAACCAAGGTCAAAATACAAAACAGGGGAGGCATAACGAGATTGAGAGGTTGTCTCAATGGTTGTAGCACCTGAAAAACGATAAGACTTTAATTTAACCGTTGGATTTCGTTGATTGCAATAAACGTATGTAATTCAGCCGGATAGATGGTAAATGTAGGAATTTTTTGTGCAGTGATCTAGGTGCATTCCGAGAGACACATAGGTGCATCGTTATTTTCGACGAAAAGGAAAGGGTCCAATCGAGAAAGGAAGTCGCTTACGAAATTTTTCACATTTGGTCTGCACTGGGCGGTTTGATGAAACCACCTCTTTTTAGATGCTTCAGGATAAAATCAATCCAGCATAATGTCCGCTATATTTAATTCTGTGTTCTTATAGCTGGAGTGGGTTTTAAACCAGGTAAGTTATATATCAGGCTATTTTACATATACTGTTGCACGATGTTCATCCAATTGTCCTTTGGAAACAAATAACCGGTTTACATTCATGTATGTTACATTTAGGTAGTGCTTTATTGTGCATATCTCTACGAAAACAATCTTATCCACAGATATGTCAGCATTATTACATTGATGTAACAGCAGTTATCACCGGAAGCTTTTCATCCTAGGAATATATTGCAATAGGAGGTTTTTAGTTGGGAACACATACACTGTTATAAAATTGACACTGCATCTGTAATTGGGAACATTGAAAATTCTGATTCGAAAACGGACACTTTTGTGTAAAATCATCCTGCTTTTGACCAAAAAAATGATTGAAGTTTTTTCGAGACTTTCAAACTTAAGAAGACATTACATAACACGCAATGACTTCTTTTGACTTAAAAAATAATTGCTCGTGGAAAGCAGTAGAAGTGTAATAAGCGGTCGCGTTTTTTTACTAATTTAGTATCCGGATCCGCCTCCTGTAAGTAAAGATCTCATGTTTAAGATTGTCCTTAAATGTGTTTGATTAAACAAACTTCATTGCTGCACTCTAACCGTCGTACAGCCTGTTTAGGCTTTATTGCCTGTAGGATGCATTGAATTGCATAGGGGTCATTGGGTGACACTGATGTCAGAGGAGGAGATGCACTTAACTCAGTACGAAACGTTGAATGTAAAGACCATTACCAGTTTATTTAACACTCCGCATTAACCAGCCCCCAAATTCAAACAGGACGGTCATATGGACATGTGTGACTTTGCAAACAATACGCTACCATCTGGACAACGGTTATTTCTGATTGGCCGCAGTTATGTTAATGCAAAATGATATAATTGCACAGCCTTCCATGATCTAGTGTTAACTTGAATATTCTAGATCATAGATAAATGTTGCTTAACGTGTAAATCCACCCCATCATTTGGTCAAATGATCCTGATGCGGTTCGTATATTTGAGTCCGGTTGATGACAGAATGTATACCTGATATGACAACTTCGGTAACCAAGGACTTTCCGAAGACAGGTCTCAGTAAGTAACTGCTGGCTGATTTCCATTCACCTAAGGATATCTAAAGAGAGATCTTCAAATGAACATGTCCTCCATTGTCTTGCCGACGGGGGAAATGCCTCCGCAATAGGTGCCCGCATAACCGATATTGAACCAAAGTGCTTAAGTTATCTGTCAAAGTCCAGTGCGTGAATCAAACATGCTGCAATCATTTGTTTATTGGATAAACAGGGAACATTTCTGTATCACCAAATATAATCAAAAGCATTGTGTAAAAATAAAAGTGCGGAAATGGCAAATAAGAAGGTCAAATCTTGCCACAGTAAACTGAGACTAGGCGAACATAATAATTATTAGGCAGATTTAATATATGTGTGCTTCTAGCTCAGCAATTATGCAAACAGTCTGCATAACCCTTTTCTTCGTTATTTTATGGAGCTATCCTTAAACCTTAAACAATAATCACGTTTTGCGCTAAGGCAGCTGGATTATGCTCAAAAGATTATGAATCACGTATTCTAAAGGCCTTTTAAACCTTGTAATTAAATTCCTTCGCAAAGTTAAACCACTCTACGCGTTTGGTCTGTTCAGCCTTTAAAAATTATGTTTGTGAATTCTAAGCAAATTTAGGGAGATCCACGACGATCCGAGGACTACCGAACTCGGCATATACACTGCGGCAGAAACCATGGGATCACGACTTTCAAGTTAATAGGGGATGCGTGATTTCTTACTGGCACTGATTGGCTGCCAAAGTAGAACAGGCATAGCATTCGCGTGCGTGCCAGCACCTCTGTAGAGAAGCAGTTGCCGTCCCCGCGAACCACGTGCTGCACCAAATTAGCTGCTTCCGTTGCGGTATCTTCTCCGATCTCGCTCAAACCCACGTTGTTTTCTGATATGTGTGGTGCTTAATGCGACTCCCACGTTACTTATGTCTTTGAGGTCCAGCTCTGAGTCAGACCCACATTGGGGACTCATTCACTTGCATAACCGCAGCAGAGGCACTAACATAAAAAGGTTAACGGCCGACAAGTTGAGCTGGCTAACGCAGTAGATATTTTTAATCAAGATCCAAAAATTGCACAACACTGGATCAGGCTACGCGCACTATACCAGTACTACTCCTACTAATACTACTACCTTAACGTATAATAATACTTAGACTGCCAATAGTAAACATTAAATAAATAGCAATTATATTACTGCTTCTCCAAACACATTAATATTGGTGGTGCCGACTACTACGGCCTACATCTACTGCTGCTGCAAATGTTCCTGCAACTTATTCTGTCATTTTGCCTACAATAACGTCCCATAGCATTACGATCAACAATAACATAAACACCTTAACACCTATTTCTATTACCAACAATGGCAATTCTGATTTTATAACAAGTACTTCTAATAGCTTAACTGACATGAATAATATTGATATTGTTATTATTATTATTAATTCAACTACGTTAAATATTGCTTAAATAATATAGCTTTTATTATTGCTGCTTCGATTGATATTATTAACACTAGAATTGCTACCTTTACTGCGACTAATAATGCTTCCAACATTGTTTGCAATTTCATTGCAACTACTGTTTAAATTATCATTCATACTACTTTAAACACTACTTTTGCTATAACTACTATTTATTGTGAGAATATTATCACAATAACCACGTATACTATTAAACTCATCAATACTGCTTCCGCTTATATGACTGGGTATTCCAATACCATAATTATTACTACGAATGCTGCTATAGATTTTAACGCATTTGCCGAAAACATCTGTACAATTAATATCAGTTGTACTCATACCAGCGCGTGCATATTAGTACTAGAACTGCTACGGCTGCTAAAAGTAGTATTAAATTACCATATATCCGTACTAAATTTATGCTAAGTGGACATATTGTAGTAATCTGAGCAAAACGTTATTGTCAAACGTTTTAAACACAGAACTATCAACTGCTTACTGATCAACATTAAGTTGTAAGCACTTGATAAAACAATATCAATTTTTTCTCGCTTTCTGAGGGATTTAGTTCTGAGATTACACTGTCGTTGTTTACGGAACAGACAAAATCATAGTTATTTGATCTCTTAATTTTGGGCCAATCGACATATCTTCATATCGACCACAGCCTAAGAAATGATTGTCCCACTATTATAATACTATTTATATCAGCAATTAAACTGCTACTTGTACTAATATTACCAAAACATTTGGTCTACACAGGCCGCTACCATCATCATCGTTCGAAATATAACTTCAGTAACCACCTCTACTATTAAACTTGCAAAAAGTGCTGCGAATTATGCTACAAAATCTGCCAATACTATCATTTGTATCATTAACCTTGCTAATCTCTTTATGGTAACTTATTAAAATTTGAAGACTGCCAGCAGTAAACATTAAATAAATAGCAATTATATTACTACTTCTCCAAACACATTTATATTAGTGTTGTCAACTACTACGGCCTACATCTACTGCTGCTGCAAATGTTCCTGCAACTTATTCTGTCATTCTGCCTACAATTACGTCCCATGGCATTACGATCAACAATAACATAAAAACCTTAACACCTTTTTCTATGTACCAATATTAGCCATTATATTTTCATAACAACTACCACTACTATCTAAACCGGCATGAGTAATATCGATATTGTTATTTTTATCATTAATTCAACTATTTAACTTATTGCTAAATTAATATAACTGTTATTGTTGCTGTTTCGATTGATATTATTAATACTAGAACTGACAATAATACTGCGACTAATAATGTTACCAACATTGTTTGCAATTTCATTGCAACTAATGTTAATGTTATCATTTCTATCACTTTAAACACTACTTTTTCTATTACTACTCTCTACCATTAGAATAGTACCACAATAACCACGTATGCTATTAAACTCATCAATACTGCTTCCACTTACACAACTGGCTATTCCAATATCATAAATATAACTACGAATGCTGCCATTCATTTTAACACATTTGCCAATACAATATTTATTTTAAATATCAGTAGTACTAATACCGGTGCATGTATATTAGTAGTAGAACTGTTCCTTTTTCTATTATGTAGTATTAAATTACCATATATCCATAAACAAATTATGCTTAGTGGAGAAAATGAACGACAGTCTGGGGAAAACGTTATTGTCACTCCGTTTAAAACAAAGAAAAACAAACTGCTCACTGATAAACATTAAGTTGTAAACACGTGATAAAACAATATTCATTTTCTCTCGCTTGCTGAGGGCTTGATTGCTGAGATTACACTGTCGTCGTTCACAGAACAGACAAAATCATAGTTATTAAGGCTTTTAATTTTGGGCCAATTGACATATCTTTATATCGACCATAGCAATAGAAATAATTGTCCTATTTTTATATTACTATTTTTACCAGCAATAAAACTGCTACTTGTACTAATAGTACTAAGATTACCAAAACCTATGGCTTACACAGGCCGCTACTTTCATAATTGTCTGAATATAACTACACTGACCACCTCTCCTATTAAAAGTACCAAAACTGCTGCAATTTATGCTACAATGTCTTCCAATACTATCATTATTACCATGAATCTTGCTAAACGGTTTATGAGAACTATCATTACTACCTGTAATACTGCTCGTATTCATATTACTTATGTCCGTATTACTGCTTTTTCTATAATAAATGCTAAACAAAACACTGTCACTCTCACTTGCATTATTGCCTTCATATAAATACCAATACGGCCATTGTGATCGCTTATCTTCTGACTTCCAAAACCTTTCTCACAAGCTTAAACTGATTTCGCTTTGGTGTTTTCCTCATTCTCCTTCTAAACCCCCTCCGTCTGTTGTGTTCATCACAACTCCCATGAAGTCTAATTTTGAGGTCAGGCACTCTGATGCGGAGGCGCAGACAGGACCCATCCACCTGATTAAATGCAGCAAAGGCGACCTGCGATTAAACCCCATCTGTCAAACACCCACACCCTGCTACTATAACTCTTGTAGAGGCGAAAATTTTCACATAACTGCAATAAGACTTTGCCGTCAAAACAATTGGTCTCCACGCGAGACAGAGGAAAGTTACTTTCATATCTATTTTGTTTTCGTATTCTGTCATTTAGCTGGCAAACTGGGAGGTACGTCCTACTGGATTAATTTATTTTTAGGAAATGTTGTACATGGCTACCTCTGCAATGATTTCTTTGAATAATTTTAGGACTTGAAGCCGTGGGTAACATAATTTTTTACACACTATGATCATGTTGTCCTTTATGTGATCCGTGTTTATATATATATATAATGGGCATTACGTGGTTATTCCACAGTGGTTGATTGTCTACGACCCAAATGTTCATTGAAATTTCGGGTCTGACCCTAAAAAGTCATATCCGAATCACCTGACTCCATGTCCTGCACTTAATAATTTCAGAAATTATTTCCCCGATTATTCTCTGGAGTCCTTATGCCAGAAACCGCATAAAGAACGCTGGGGGACCCACTGAGGAGCCGAATCCCTCGTTGCTGTGTCACGCAGCAGCAGAAAGATCGGCGAAACACGTGTCTGGGCTTTTAGCTAGTATCTATGACGGAAGTACGGTATAACGTCTTTGCCATATAAGATTCATACTACTTGTAGTACTACTTGTTTGTAGAATGGGCATTACGTGGTTATTCCACAGTGGTTGATTGTCTTCGACCCAAATGTTCATTGAAATTTCGGGTCTGACCCTAAAAAGTCATATCCGAATCACCTGACTCCATGTCCTGCACTTAATAATTTCAGAAATTATTTCCCCGATTATTCTCTGGAGTCCTTATACCAGAAACCGCATAAAGAACGCTGGGGGACCCACTGAGGAGCCGAATCCCTCGTTGCTGTGTCACGCAGCAGCAGAAAGATCGGCGAAACACGTGTCTGGGCTTTTAGCTAGTATCTATGACGGAAGTACGGTATAACGTCTTTGCCATATAAGATTCATACTACTTGTAGTACTACTTGTTTTGTAGAATGGGCATTACGTGGTTATTCCACAGTGGTTGATTGTCTTCGACCCAAATGTTCATTGAAATTTCGGGTCTGACCCTAAAAAGTCATATCCGAATCACCTGACTCCATGTCCTGCACTTAATAATTTCATAAATTATTTCCCGATTATTCTCTGGAGTCCTTATACCAGAAACCGCATAAAGAACGCTGGGGGACCCACTGAGGAGCCGAATCCCTCGTTGCTGTGTCACGCAGCAGCAGAAAGATCGGCGAAACACGTGTCTGGGCTTTTAGCTAGTACCTATGTCGGAAGAACGGTATAATGTCTTTGCCATATAAGATTCATACTACTTGTAGTACTACTTGTTTGTAGAATGGGCATTACGTGGTTATTCCACATTGGTTGATTGTCTTCGACCCAAATGTTCATTGAAATTTCGGGTCTGACCCTAAAAAGTCATATCCGAATCACCTGACTCCATGTCCTGCATTTAATAATTTCAGAAATAATTTCCCCGATTATTCTCTGGAGTCCATATACCAGAAACCGCATAGAGAACGCTGGGGGACCCACTGAGGAGCCGAACCCCTCGTTGCTGTGTCACGCAGCAGCAGAAAAGATCGGCGAAAAACGTGTCTGGGCTTTTAGCTAGTACCTATGTCGGAAGTACGGTATAATGTCTTTGCCATATATATATATATATATATATATATATATCGATAGATTATTAATGCCTTCCTCCTTCACGCCACTTAGGACATTTTTTTATTATGACGTGTCTTCTTAACAACGTTTCTACACCACTTCGTTGAGCGGTTTTGCCCAGTAGAAAGTAATCGTTCATAAAGTAAAACTCAGCCGATCTCAACTATAATATATGATCTAAACACAATGTTAAAACAAAAAAAAATCTGCCAGTTCATTCACCATTGCTACGAGGCATTTTTGCAAAGGATTTCGTCTTTCCCAGGATAAGAATTTGGATGTTTTTTTAATGAATATGTTTTTAAAGTGTTTTACACAGGAAAAACGTCAGGCTACCCAAACTGAGTGTTAAACCACTTTTAATGAATATTCTAAATTTTTAAAACAGCATCCTGTTTGTAGAAAAATATTTGACAGCCTAAAATTTTTGTTATCGGGCTCTCAGCATTTCGTCAATTTGTTTGAAAGAACGCACGCCAAGGTCATTTTGTGAGTGTAAGAAATGATGAACATTTAAAGGTTTTGCCAAAATATATACCTCACAATCCACAAACGCGGCCTCTAGAATCGTTAACTTTGAGTATGCTAATTGTCTGCATTGATTACCTATAAACTTTCGGAATTTCCACAAAATGGCAACAGTGTTCTACACTCTAAGCGCGGTGACAAAAGTTTTCTCTCGATAAAGAAGTATTTTCAAATCATTTTTTCCTACTACTTCATTTAGCTGGGAAACTCGAGGTAGGTTTTACTTGCTTGATTGTTTTATTGAATTTCCTTATTGGACTTCCTTGAAGATAATTTATTGCCAAATTTGAAAAACTTGAATGCAATCTTCCCTTTTTTAATCACATACACGCTTAATAAGAATTTCTGTCTTCTTGAATAATATAAAACCGGATTTTCTCCCGGCTCATTTGATTATGTTTGAGCGCCAAATCTTGATAGCTTCTTGATGCGTTAAGTGAAAGTTCTTCCTTGGAACAACGTTTTTCGTTAATAGCTGCCATGAATTTTTGTAAATTGGTCGAGCTAATTCCAGGTTCGTTGTTTCACAATTAGTAGACTTAGTAGATTGTGGAACTTTTTAACATAGAGAACACGTCAGGCTGCCAGATATTGTGTTTTGTAGTCAAAGTCTTAAATACTCATAAGCCGTTGCATGGCATAGTGATTATTATAGTAATATTTGGCAGGCGGAAATTATTTTTTATCTGACCACCATGGTTTTTAAGTTTGTTTGTGAATGCACACTTCGAATGCTTATTTGGGAACGGATGCCCAGTTGTATTTGCAGAAGAAGTATAAAGATCTTAAGGTGTTCTCAAATTTTAAGTCTCTGTAGCGTCAAATGCAGCCAGTGAAATTGGAATTTCTGGAAAATGCTTATTTTTAGTACAGTTTATTGATCATAACGGGAATAAAGTGCACCTTTCTTCAACAGTGAGCTTCTTTGATCACAGTACATGCTATTTTACGCCATAACCACATTTCAACGAGATTCTTAGTTTCATGGGAGCGAGCTGAATAAGATTTTGAGTGGATTTCCTTACTTGAGTTCAGTTTGGTTGACGAATATTCATTGATTTTACAAAGGAGACGTATTTTGAGATATGTTTTGACCATCTGCACTGCCTTGTTATATGGTTCTTATAATTTTTTGTTTGGTTGCTTGGAAGAAAGTAAGCTGAGTGCACTATGAACGGATTGAGATGCAAAGCGTTTGCCGGTAAAGACGAGAGGTTTGGAAAATGGTTGGTCCTGTGCACGGCTGCTTGCGGGGTTGATGAAGCAGTTATCTGCCGATTGAACAGCAAAGTGTGCATCTATTGCTAATGTGGGTTAAGCTTCATCAATCGGCTACTAATGATATTTTTTTCCGAGAGGCAAATAATCATCGAAACCCCATACTTTTTTTTCTCTAATGTCAGTCAAACACAACCAATTAAACTTAAACAACATGAAACCTCTCAGTAATTCCAACAATAACGATTTTAATAAACGTCCGTGTTTGAAAAAAACTTCTCGGCAATTTTCTCACCCGCCTAGCCATAACCAATGTATTGAGAAAACAGACAAACAACAAAGCAGCAGAATATTTAAATGAATGAAAGGATTAAAACACAAAACATTTACTATAATCTGAATCTTGCAATCCATAAATAAGTCTGTCAAAATTTGAGGTGAGTAAAAATAATTTGTCCTGAGCCCGGCCTTTGGAGTTGTTTGTGAAGCGAAATACGTGATGTGAACAGCAATGTTTTCGCCCACTTGGTTAGTGTGGAAGTCAATTTAATTATCTTAACCCAGTTATATTTTTCCAGATATCATTTAACCACAGCCAAGTTAACTGGAATAATATGAAGCCTGCCATTATTTTCAACACGCAATACGAAGCACAACGTCTGCGAATTTCACATAACAGGGAAACTGACATTATGAACATTACGCTTTAATATTTTATAATGAAAGGTCTATGTTTTTACTTATTTTGGATAAGAAAAAATCTTTATCTATGGATATTACTGTGATGCGAAATAACAAATCGTATTCAAGCAGCATAGCTGTATCAGAGACTTTAATAAAGGTTTAATCAAATCATTTTAGCAAACTTTTTATATTTGAGCTGCAATATCAATACTTTCTCTTGAGAAAAAAATTAATTTCAAACCAATTTTCATTTCTTACTCTGTTATTTAGTTGGAAAGCACAGAGGTGGGTTTTATTCGCTTGATTTATTCATCGATATTTCCTCACTTTGCTTCCTCTGTTATGATTTCTTTCAAAACTTTCTTGGAGTCATTGGTGACAAAGCTAACATCCTCAAAAGGTTATCCCTTTTTATGTTGCGACCAGGGTTTCCAGTGCATTCGTCCGTCATTGCTTTAAGTGTCTGCGAAAAGAATTGCTGCTTTTTTGAAAATATAATGAGCGATTCTTCCACATGCCTAGTTTAAACCAATCTATTGAAGAAAGCAACATATATAAAGAAGCAAACAATTTGGATGACATCATAATGCCTTAGATCAGCGCTGTGTCTTTGAACGGCATTTTCTTTTACAGCTTCGTTGGTATCGGGCACTATTATTCAGAAACGTTTTTTTTCAACTCAACACTATACATTTTTTATAAATGAGTGCATGTGGCAAATGATATGAGTGTGATTGGAAAACCCACTAATTGTGTTGTTCACCACTTGTCCAGAGTGTTCTGATCGCTGCCAATATATTACTGCTTATAAAAGTTTAGGCTATTTCAAGGCTTACAATACATTTGGTACGATTAAGTTAATATTCCTAAAATTATGGAAATCCAATATATTTTTGCATTATTCGTGTTTTCATCGATACTATGAGGGTGTAAATACTTTTGAATGCGCCACGGAAAACTGCCACTTTAAGCCTCGTGTCCATCATTTATCTTACATAAACGCCCTCTCTACGCCAAAGGCTCAATACTTAGTAGATGTACCAGATTTGTGTCTGTTTTACACGATTCAAAAGTCAAGGACGATCCCATGGCTGATCTGTGGCTACATTTAATCGCCAAGTTAAGAATGCGCACACAACGGGCAAACTGGAATCCTTTTGTATAATAATATAAAGCAGCCAGAAATTCTCTTGTTTTTCTTTCTCAGCTATAATATTATTAACTTGAGAGGACGCAGACCAAATGCATTTTCCGGAATTTGGATATGAAAACACACACTTACACACACTTAAATATTCTAAAAAAATATAAAGACCTCATGGGATTGCGAAAATAAAAACATCACGACAGACCAATACCGCCTGAAACATTGAAATGTTATTGAAAGTGCTAACCTTATACGCTAGTTCTCAATAATATCGTGGAGAACCCATGCGTGGACAAGGGTTTTTTCACTTTCTTGCTATTGGGCTTCGCTGTATTAGCCACCTTTTTCACTCCAGCATGAAATAAATTTCCAATCTAAAATTTCTTTCTTTTCTGTCATGAAGCTGGAAAACATGGAGGTAGGTTCCATTTGCTTGATTGATTTGTGAGCAAAATCTTGACCTGATTCTTCGGCAATTATTTCCTGCGATGTTTTTAGGACATGGTGGTTCAGGTAACATACAATTTTGCCTAATATAATTGGATTATTATTTTTAAATGCGGAATATGAAACTTGCAAAGCATTTTTTTCCTTCATGGATGAAAAACATTTTTAAAATACTTGGCCTATCTATGCACCTTAACGTTGTCTCGAAATGAAAATATTTTTGCAAATGATAGCGGAAAACTTATTAAATTTGCAACCTACCACTTGCGCAAAAGATCCGATATTTGCTACTTGAATACTATGTGCGATATCTAACCGACTGTTTGGTTTTACGGTTAATTTTGTACGATTTAAAAATTTCACACAAATACACGCTGGCTACATATTCATTTCTTGTGAAAAGAAAAAGGGGTTTGAACGCATAGGTTTTGTCAAAATCAGAAACTCATCATCAATAAATGCAGGTTGTATTATCCAAATATTTTTGAAAAGCCCATTCTGTAAACTATCTCTCAAAAATATAATGGATTACCAAAATGAAGGCATGGTTTTTACACTTTGCAATAGAACTCGTTTAAAAATATAAATATGTTTTTATGATCAAGTTAATATATTACAAAATTTATTTTTGTTTTTCCTACTGTTACATCTAGCTGGAAAACTCGCTGGTAAGTTCTTGTTGTTTGATTTTTGTCTTAATTAACTATTCTATTAATTAATATTTTCAAATTGTATTTTTAGCTGTTGGGTTGGGGGTAACAACTATTTTTAAATTATGCCCGCTCTGAAATTGTTTGATGTGCGGTTATAAAAGGCTTAAATGCTTTAGCACATTCCTCCCTCATCACCACAAGAAACTTTTGATTAATTGTTTGAATGTATTGTTAAAATATGTGACTGGAATGTATTCGAGCTGTTTCATGAAAATTAGAGAGGCCATTTTCGATACCTTCATGCTGCGTTTAGTCGGTATATTTCTTAACCACGAGGTGTGCGTTAAATGTTCCATGTAGTTGGGAAATTTACCAAATAAGTCACTCCTTCTCTTATCAAGGGAAGCAGATATGCTGGATTTAATCATTTTTTGCCCAGTAAAAACATCCGAATGATCCATATTTTGCTTCAAGGTCTGATTCGTGCATTCGCATAAAATTTGAAATGGCGTAGATATATTTACATAAATAGTCACTAATCAGAAACTATTTTATTTTTGGACCTCAGAATTGAGAGGATGCATGCAAAATGCAGTTTTGGGACCGCAAAACCAGATACAAATGCACACCTGCCTTATAAGTATAAAGATCTTAAGGCCTTTAACAATTCAAAATCTCTCTACGCACAAATTCAGCCTTTAAAATTGGGAGTTTTAAAAGTACTAAAAATGCTACACAATTGCAAGTCAAGCACAGGGCAGACAAGACTTCAGTGGCCTTTGTTGTCGTTCTCGTCGTCAACCGTCAGTCATACCTAACCCCCTGCTTCCTGCTTGCCCTGATGCTCGAACCTGGAACATTGTGGTAAACAGTTTCACACCTTAAACCAAAGAGCCACAGGATCGTTGACATGTGAAATTGCGATCAGGCAGATGTAAGAATGCGTTCATAGTTCTTATTCCGGATAATACTCATGTAAGCTAAAGGACATCCTCTCATTGCGCATGCTCATGCGTATTTTCGTTACCAAATGCATTTAACCTAGCTTATGACGTATTGCAGAAAAAGCGAAGCTCAAATTTCAAGTTTTTCTTATTTTCCTGTTCAAACATTTAGCCGGCGTTCTCGGAGGTAGGTTTTATTCGGTCTGATGTTTGGTCTGTCTCCAACGTTTGCACTTTGAACGTTGATTTTCTCTGCCTTTAGGAGTTGGCGCAGCTGGTAATTATATTACTCATTCAAAATCTTACTGCTTTTATTTGCATCGTCATGCAATTATAAAATAGTACTTGCGTTTCAGATAATAGTCAAATTGGCATTTCATGGGCATAATGAAATTCAGAATTTACCATCTGAACAATAAACCTATCACGTGTTTTCTGTAAAAGGGTAAAAAATGCGTTTTCTTATGGATATCTAGCTCTGGGTCTCAAAGGTAAGTCTGGAGTTCCTTTATTTAGCCTCAGGTGTAAAATGCAGCTTTTATGGTCTTTTCATAACATGACCAACTGGCCCTTTATTTTCTCCGATTTAGCTGGCAGTGCTATCCGCAAGCACAGTAAGCATAAACTTAGCATCATTTTTGTAAAGCAATATAACATTCTAAATATCGCAAATACTTCAAATGTTTTTTTTTCATTTTGAATGATCTTATAAAATTGGCTTTATTTTCCCTTTATAGAGAGGTTGGTTTATGACATCTTAACATCTCGCGGTGATAAAGCATTTGCTCCCCTAACTCCGCACATGCACCTTCACATACACCTTTCCGTCATCCAATTAAGTGATCCCACGTTATTCTTCGCACAATTGAACACACCAACTAACTTTTAATATTTACTGACTGTATTCCAAAAAATATTAATTGTTAAATATTTTTGACCATGTCTGTTCCCAAGATCTGGATGGGTTCAGAAATTTCCGGTTTTGATGTATTAATTGACATGTGAGAAAAAAAAGCGAACTTTTGAGCTGATCGAAGTTCATCTTGATTGAGAGTTTTGTGTACTGGTGTTCCCACTTAAGGCATACTTTCCTGCAAAACATGCAGATTATCATCATTTAAGTACTAATTGAACTTTTTTTTTTTCGAATGCTAAATATTTTTGACCATGTCTGATCCCAACATCTGGACGGGTTCAGAAATTTCCGGGTTTGATTTACCTATTGATATATGGGAAAAGTAAGTGAACTTTGAATTGATCGAAGCTGATCTTGTTTGAGAATAATGGATACTATCGAAATTTGCTGCCAGCTTCAACCAAAGTTTCGTTGTTAATTACATTTGCCCGTTCTGAACTCGGTAGATCAAGCGATAATGGAGAAAACAATGATGCTTTTGATTGAGACTACGGTGATGATGACTCAGAGGAATCTGTTGAGTTGGATTCGTGTTCCCACTTAAGGCGTACTTTCCTGTGAAAAATGCAGGTTATCATCTTTTAAGTATTAGTTGAACTTTTTCATCGAATGCAATTAGAGGAAAGTTTCAGGCAAATTCAATCAATGCGGTCAAAGAAACTAACTGATCACCCAGTTTACATGCATATAAACACTATCAAATGTGACATAATTATTTGATTGCTCTCAGCCCTACCCATTTCCACCTAGGATGAATGGAAAATTGGACAGAAGAGAAAACGCTCTTATTGAGAAACGGCTGATTATATCTACTTTCACTGATGTTAGCGATTTTGATAGTCATTACATTTAGATCAGTCTGGCAGTTTATATGTGCCGGCATGAACCTAAGCCAATGTTCCGTAGTTTAAAGTACACCCTCCTACCGCAGTCATTTGAAATAATGATTCATTTATTGCACTGCATAATTTCATAGAAAATTAATAAATGAACTTGGAGAAAATCCGTGGCAGAAAACAATGCATGCTCCATATGAAACTTGCTAGGAATTTTTGAGGTCAAATGCTTTAGCTACTGTGGAACTACCACGTTATATTACAAGCTACCAATAGGCAGTTATTAGTGTATGCTACGTAATTATTTAGGTTACTGCTAGCTTGTACCTGTGTCCTCCGTGTGGTCGCGGTTGCCGCAACACCTGCGGTTGGGTATAGCTGGCCGAGTACTTTCAATAATCCAGTAGTGGCCTCGTTAGTCTACATTGTCTTTGCCATTATCATTAGCCAACTAGCGGCTGATGTTGGAGCTTTCCTGTCGACCATCGTGAGGATAATACTGGATAACAGACCATGGAAGTTACCGTATTATCTCGGATTCCGAGTTTTGGAAAAAAAGCTTATTTTTAATTAGTTTGACAGACCGAAGGCGGACCCCTTCAGTAGGCGGATTTATGCGGAGATTCCGTTTAAACAGGTTCAATATTGCTCAGCCTTCCTTTTAACTTAGTCGCGGCCCTAAAATATGTAGATTTCAGCGAACTTTAGAGCTGTTCTTAAAAATAAATGTTGCATTTCCTTCTAGGAGCCAGCTCAAGCCTGAAAATGTCGTTTGCCGGTATGTGCCTTCTTTTGCACATGCAATTTACTGTCTAATTGCACTTCCTCTAAATATTAATATAATTCTTCTGCTCTTCGCCCAATCTTTTCTTTTCAGTTTGCATTTGCTTTGCATGTTTTTAGTCATCTGCTTAACAACCCTGCCAGCAATTATCGCGGTGACAGTGATGGGTGAAGTTACCTGCCTCTCTTAATTGGAAGACCGCGTGTTTGTGCTCACAAAATTTTCAAAATATTGAAATTATCAAACATTCGTTTTACAACTATCTTAAACAGATGCCCACAGGATGCAGAACAGATTTTTTAATGATTCACAAGAGGACAGCCATGTCTCCGTTCGTTTTTTATCCAATAAATGTCTGTTTGCCTTCTTTCTTGCAGCTTAAAATGCATAATTCATTATCTTTGCCAAAGTTTTGAGAGGTTATTAATATCATCCAATGTTTCCAATATCAGAAAGCTCATAGGATTGGAAGTTATCAAAATGAACTGTTGGCATCAAGTTTTTCAAGATATGCGGTCCATGCCATGGGGCATGGAAAGTGGCTTCCTTCCCCTCAGTAGTTTTTCTAAGTGGACGCACGCATTATGATCAAAAAGCGGTCTTCTTAACATCAAACTGAGACGTAGGGATGCACCTCATCTGTTGGAGAAAGTGTAAACATAATCCACTTTTGCTTGCATGACCAAATGTGTACATGGTTTTTCATAACTAAAAACCTTATCACGGCTCCTGAGACGCTGTAAACTTGTCGACAGTATGAACTGTACTGTACGTGCACTCTAAATGACGGAGCAAAAACGTTCAAAACACTGATATGCTTTGTTCAGTTTCTCCTGCTAACAGCTACTTACTTGAAGGTCATCATATGTCCTCTGCTGAACCATGTAATGTAATCATCCTGTGATCAATCGATCTTGATTCTAACAAAATCTTCTCTAAATATATAGTATAAGTAATCGTTACTATGCTGAAACAGTAAACAATGTTAAAATGATGCCTTCTTTTTCATGAAATCTTCCCTAGACTGCAAACGGACTATCAATTGACATCCAAGATTACAGACTAAGATAATTTAAATAAAGCAAAACTCTTGTGATGGATACTGACTGCTGAAATTTGGGACTTGACACTCGTCTGAAGCTATTTTTCTCCACAGTTTAAAAGTTGTAAGATACCGCATATAGCATCAAGTATTAGGTTATCTGTCTTGGCGATGATCAGTCCATCCATGGGCACCCGGAATCGCTTTTGTCCCCAGCGCGTCCTGCTAAACTCGCCTCCGGACGAGGATGTAGTCCAGCAGGTGCCAGGGCCTCGACCGGGGGGGAGGAAGGGTGAATCCAGATCGCCTTCTCCCGCATCGGAAGACAGCGGAAAGTATTGGTCTGGATGAGGCGGTTCTCGGCGCAGGTTCGCAGGAGGAGCAAGCCAGTCACTGAAGCCGTAGAGGCCATGGAGACCAGCAATCGAGTCGCTCTGCCATTGGGCATTCAGGTCATTATAATTACATACATACCATACACTAACATTCACAGGGTTGTCTCCCTTAATCTCAGCACAGAATAAATCGAACGACCAGTGTGCGGAGGGCGATGCATTCACTGTCCTAAACGGTCACTCTAAGGCTGACGAAGTTAACCAGTCATTAACAATTCCGACTGATTTGCGGCATTTAACGCTTAGACGGCCGATCGAGATCTTTGAAACATACGAAACAGGCGAAATGTGTTCCGGTGCACAACTTCAGTTTCCTTGAAGTTTCACCTTAGGTTGCCTGTTGCACCTTAATCGCGATTGTCTTTGCAAACTACTTAAAGCAGCCAACGAAGCAGGATAACGAGTAGGATTACTTAGAAATGTCACGCTCGCAGTTTGTCGAGTAACCCTTTTATAAACAATTAAAGTAATTCTGAGTTCGAGAAAAAATTAAAGATTATTTATGAAGGAAATGGAGCCATTGCTTTCAGCCAGTCAAAAAGTTCACGATTTTAAAGAGGAAAAACCCTGTCAGAGAATCATCCGATAAGCTTTACCACAAGGAGGAAACCCACAAGTTAAGGACACTTACATAAATAGCAGAACTTTTTGTACATCTGAGTAACCATCGGATACTGCCTGAAGATTAATTATGTTTTGGCTAATGTGTGCCACCATCATGGCGAACTAGCATGGAGCACACTAAAGCAGAGTAGGTGAGTTCTCTAAGCTCAATTTTTATCGAGTCCGTCATGCCTGCCATGTAGTAGCGGAGGCTTTACCACTAAATTTGCATGGTGTTCGTGCAACCCCGCAACCCATGTCAGTAGAGTTGTCTTGCGGTTCGACTGTTGGCAGACGCCTTAAATTGACAAAGCTGTTTTACAACTGGGTCCTTGGTGTGTTTTGCTCGGATTTATCAGCGACGCAATGTCGGCGCAACTGTGCAGAGAAAAAACGCCAGTCGCTTACTGCTGCACTGAGTGGGATATAATATCTGCTCCTTCAACTTATCTTGAACGCGACTCCATATCTGCCGTTTACCAAATGCTCAAATAGAACTACCTACTTAAATAGGTAATAAGGACTACAGCGAAAACCACGAATAAGCAAAATTTAAGTGAGGGGTATCATACTCACATGCTATTAAAAGCACGTGTTCGATAGTACAAAGCAAGGACGAGAAATGTATAACGAACGGTCAGTGGTGGCGTTGGATATGGTGAAATAGCGGTTGAGGATGTTTTTGGTGTTGTTGTCGTCCGTTTCCCTCACATCTCACCCGACACTAATAGCATTGCTAAGTTTTCGCAGATAATTCTCACTAGTAATGTTAGTGGCCCATGTGTGCAGACCTTATGCATGTCACTTCATTAAAGTGTACATTCAATGTCCAAACACCGCAACTTTATTGACTTCCGCGAATTCTTATTCAAATTTCTTCTGTTAATTGTCACGACGAGCAAGTCAGATATCGGGTCTGTTACAATATAATTGCAATCAAAGTCATGATTTAAAAATCAGATTATTACACTTGTAATGCAGCCTTCTCCATTTTTGAAATAAATTAACAAAAACCTAATGACTATTATACCGAATATTGCAAATAAATGTTTGAAATTGAGACTGCAGAATTCCAATGGCATATGCTTTGAAGGAACAAGTCTATTAATCTTAAAATGTGGTTTTGGCAAGAATATAGGTTTGGGCAATTTCTAACATTGTAATTTATTTTGCTTTGGGTTTTCTGGATAATCAAAACTGATTTGGTAAAATGAGAAGATTGGAGACGTGAGCTCAGCCGGAGAGTCGGTTGTATAGTAAATAGCTATATAAAGCCTAATAGTTGGACACAAATATTTGAGATTCAAAATAAACTAGTTAAATAATTCCTTTTTTGCGACCTTTCTTGATGATAGGTTGGAGTGAGAAACCTACGTTTAAACGCATATGAAACGTCATGCAGAATCTACAATAAATTGATTTCCTTGCGGAAAATATATTTTTGCTCTGGTTTACTTTATGTTAGCGGAAGGGTATTCAAAAGCTGTGAGCTTTGGTTTTTTTACCTTCATATCATCATCATAGGCGGCGACTGCAGCTCCTGGCGACATCCCGACCGAAATCCGTTTTAGCTGGTGGTCTTACAGAAACACTCCGTGGCATAATGTCCGACCTCAGGCATTCGTGCAGAAAGGCTAATTGTGCCCATGTAGATCCTTGTCTACGGGAAAATATTTCCCAGTGCCGTGCTCGGCCAAGCACTTCGCGACTGAGTACGCGCATGCACGAGCACACTTTGGCCGTAAGGCGAAAGGATATTCGATCACACGTCGCCATGCAAAGTCTAGAAAACAATCACCGGTTCGATTTTGACGGGGCTCAAGTGCTCGGCCGAGCCGAAAACAGACTGTCGAGGGAAGTCATCGAAGCTTGGCAGTCAGACGCCAAGTCTATCAACCGCAGCATAGACCTACTAGTGCCCTATGAGGCCGTCAAGCACCATTGGCGCACGAGGGGAGGACCAATGAGAACCGAGGCGGCTAGACCTATCACAAGTGAGCACGAAAGACCTTTTTAAACCATGTAGTTCCCCCTATGCTCTATCTCCGATGATGCGCTCGAGTATGAGTGTGAAATGTCAGACAAGTATATCCTCTACCCCAGTGATCGCCTTATTTTCTCCTTCCATTTCAACACCTGGGGTCCGAATTTTCTCCGACAATGCGCGTTTTGTCCCATGCAAATTTGTGTCAGTTTCTAGTGTATGCATGGCAACTTGAGACAGGTGGTCTTGTCTCTTTACAGCCAACTGATGTTCATGTAGGCGTGTAGAGCTCGATTATCCTGTTTTGCCACAATACACCAAATTACAACTGTGCAAGCTGGTTTCGAAGTGTAGTTGTTGGTTTGTGCGCACGTAAATTTGGTGCTTCCGCAGGTGTCTTCCAACGTGTCCAGACAGGTTCTTAATGTATGGCAGTGTTCGCCATTTTTTTATGTAGGCGTTTGATCGGAAAAATCTAGTTCCTTATCCTTTTCTTTTAATTCTGGATGTTTCATGCATCTATGGACAACATTTCTAGGGTAACTCGTGCGTTTTTTGTAGTACGTTAAGTTTACTTTTTACCACCAGAACGTTTTTGTGAATTGAGTTTGTTAACTACCCTGCCTGATTTCGAACTTGTATCATAATTATTTTGTTCACGGACCACCAGTAAATAATAACAAATTGCGCCGAGTTTTACATAGGTAAACTTGCGTAAAAATGGAATGAGTTAGGTTGCTGGTGCAGAAAACAGAATAAACTACAAATGCGAACGGTATGTATGTAGCATATGCAGTAAACTGACCCGGACCCGCATATGCCTATATTTTTCCGATGGCATACGTAACAACCTACAGAAAATTGTAGCGGGGACACTGAGAAACTCAATCATCGGTTTGTCAAGCTACTAACAGGTGTAATGGGCTGATCTGATCAAATTCCTCTCGGTCTTCCAACCAGGCTATCCTTGCTGTTCAGCTTTGGTACCCGTGCCGTTGTCACGGCGACAAGAGCGAACGTATCGCCTATGATGCAATTTTCACCCCCTGTGGTTTTCGCATTGTTGACGTCACTCGACTTGGCACTCAGCATTCGCCAATAGGGCGTCGAGCCAGCCAGCTAGCCAATGAAACCTCCGTAGCCCTGCCAATTACCGCCCAATCGAATTCGCCGTGTGGCCCAATCGGCCAATGAGAATCCGCTTGTCATCGATGCATGCGTATGGTTGCAATGCGTATTGACACGATAAAACGAAGCGTTTTGGCGCCGCTATCTATCAATCGCTCGTGGTTTGGTGATTTGACGGAATGGCTCTCGCACAATCAGAGATCTTTGAGGATGAATATTCTCTGGTTAGGAGCTGTCCAGCTCTGAACGAGATTCGCCTGGCGGAGGAAATCAAGGACTTAACAATAGAGGTAGGCTCCCTTGCTCTAACTGGTCTTGACGTGCATATTTGTGCCGGCTAGGTGCAAGATGGGGCTGTTCTTCACGCTCATCGAATAATTCTAGCAGCCCGCATTCCTTGCTTGCGAGAATCCCTCAGTGGCGCACGCAGCGAGCAGAATACGCCCCTAAGGTGGCCAACTGTGCCTCTGAGGTAAACTTTGCGTCCGTTTTTGATCGGGCGTACTCCTAATGCACTTTCTAGTGTCGCGACAATGTTTGTCAATTATGTTTACACCGGTCAGGTGGAACTGACGCAAGCAAACGTGAGGGACGTAGTTATGTTTGCCCGAATAATTAAGCTCCCTGTCCTTGAGAACTGGGGACAGAATTTCATGGCCAATAGGTTAGTATTTCCCGGTTATTTCTGTCTAACTGTTCGCTCTTCAGAGTTACTTTCGAAAATCTGGCAACTACATGGGATTTCACCAGTTCTTTTAAGATTGACTTGCTAAAAAAGAGAAATGTCTCAGTCTAATGAGGCAGCGCTTTGAGGAGTTCGTCGCCACTGACCTGTTTCTTCGTATGCCAGCGGACACGGTGTTGACTTTGCTTCGAAGCGATGATTTGTCAGTTGAATCCGAGGAGCAAGTTGTCGGAGCCATCTCCCACTGGGTTGGTTCGGGTGACAGGCCGATGATGAGAAACTCAAAGTTCACGCTCAAGCCATGTTGAAGGAGGTCCAGTGGCATCAGACGACCTTCAAGTTCCGCAGTCACCTGATGGAGCGCTATCCGGTCTTCCAGAAAAGTCGCGAATGCCCGTAAGTATATGCCCTCCAGTCTTAGTATTTTGATGAAAAGGGCTCTTATGTTTCAGATTGTGAATTGGCTTGGTGCTGCGGAAAAAGACGGGATGCCCTGTCCCTTTAACGTGAGGTCACGTCAGAGGGAAGAACGTGTTGCTGGCGTGCATTCTGGCTGCTCTACAGACACGGAGAGGTCACGTCGGAGAGGAATTGAAAGAGAGCCGAACGCGGAAGATGGAGTTGCGGAGATGCCTCGTTATGCTTCCGTCACCGTCAGCCGACCACCACAACCTCAGACACATTTCTTCCTGTTTGGAAGGGACATAGATGATCAGAGCAGGGGGACTGTCCTGCGCTATGATCCGCACCAGCAGAGGGTCGAACGAGTGGCTGACATGGAGGAGCGCTGGTGGGCGACCTTCAGTGTCGTGGGTGGTAAGTTGTCTGACAGTTGGGCACACTTCCCCTTGTGTGTTAACTGTGAACATTTTATGCCCGGGGTTATTTGACAGAATTTCAAGACAGTCCGCCTTTCAGTTTACTGTCATCTGTATGCCTAGTTTTTTGCAGTAGCTGCCGATGTTTTTCAAGGTAGAAAATAACTGCCCTCATCGTCAACGAAGATTGAATTTGTTCCTCTGCTTTCGATTGGCGGATCTGCGCGTTTTTCCTCTTGCCCTCAGCTGATGCATTTATCCTTTTTCACCTCGCCCCACCTGCCGGGGAAAAGAGAGCGTTTTCGTGGTTGGAGGATGGACGTCACGACAAGACCGCTACTCAAAGCGTGTCTCGGAGTTTCTGGTGAAAGAAGCGCGCTGGCGCGAGCGGGCTCCCCTCGCCGTTGGACGCCGCTCACACGCAGCCGCAGTCGTGAAGACGGCGGGCGGTGGAGAAGGAAGGACCCTGCTGGGCGTTTTTGGTGGAAAAAACGAAGGAGGATGCCTTTCCTCTTGTGAAGTCTACGACGTCAGTCGGGACAGGTGAGAGAACACATTCCTTGTCTTGCGGTGTGGAGCATCGTTTTGATTTTTTTGCAAATCAGTCTTTTAACTGTTTCTACTTTTTTTTCTGAAGACCTTGGAGCATTTATTCATAATACCTCCTATCCGTCTATTTCTTTTGCATCCACAATGATCCACATCAACCTCAAATTTGGCAATTTATAAAGTGTTTTTTTTATGAACCCGAATAATGACCGCCAACAAATGGTTCAAACAACCCGATATGCGGGAGAAGAGGAACGCGCCAGCTGCTGCCTGTCTGCCCGGCGACAGTCGAGTTCTTGTTTTCGGCGGTTGCAATGGTTCCTGCCTCGCTTCGGTGGAGTTCTGCCGCCTGGAAGCGGATTGGGAGGAGGCGACAGCGACCTCAGCGCGCACCGCAGACTTTTGGCAGGCAGCTGCCCCCATGAGAACTGCACGATACGCACCAGCAGCCACGCCCTTTCGCGGCCGAATCATTGTCGCCGGTGGATTTGATGATGGAAAAGGAAGCTTAAACGTTGTGGAGATGTTTACACCGCCAGACGCTGGCAGCCCTCTTGGCCAGTGGACTGAGCTGACTGACATGAAGCAGACTCGCAGCCACTTCAGTCTTCTCCCCTCCGCTGACGCAGTTTTTGCTCTCGGGGGTGGTGCTTGGGGTAAGCACGACTGCCATCCCCTAGCTCTGCATTCTTTATTTCTCTCCACAAGGCCAATTTTATGAGGCAGAAGGCTTACAGCATCTGCTAGTGAAATTAACTGCGAATGTAATTTTATATGATGTTTGTGTGCCTTTGTTACATAGAAGCCTTAGGCCCAGAAGTAGTCCACTTTGTGTATCCGCTCCGGTGATTGTGTCCTTTCTGTCAACTCTATTCTGGCAGATCTAATTTGGCGTGATGTTGGAGGATTTGTATGGGTGCATTGGCCTCATGATGAATATTCCCTATCCCGATATTAATCAAAACAAACTTTCAGGCGTATTTTTTTCAAATTCTGTAGACACACGAAACTCGGTAGAAACACTCACTCCACCAGCCACTTCAGTGGACTCCGACAATGACTTGACGTCTTGGGTTTGGTCGTCCAAGGATCCAGTGGAAACGCTTGACCGGATTTGGGGAGCTGCAAGTATTCTCTTGTAAACGTCTGCGTTTTCTGATATGAACCTAATTTCTGCAAATTACGAATAAAGAACTTGTAACTAAATCCGTGTTGCCATTTTTATTGCGAAAACATCGAAAGGACGTGCAGTGCCCAACACCCGGGTTGACTGATTACCGGTGGGTCTTTCATTGCGAAATGCCAATTCGTCGAAGATTAATAAATTAGGTAAATTTACAAACCCAAAGTTGCGTAAGATACTGTGAGGGAAGATGTGTGACTTAGAGAAACAGTTGAGGGAAAGAAGGCCTGCATTTAATTATCTCTAAGGGTAAACCTCACCATCTTCGAATGATATTCTGGCTAACCCGAAATGACCAAACAATGTCCTAATAGATAGAAATGGGGCTGCATCGACGCAGTGCAGCCGTATGTAATTTGGAAAACAGTTGTCATAAATTATTTTTGGGCTCCATGTAAAAGGAACCATTTTCCCTGCTTAAAGACTTCTGAGATCAGGCATGTGAACACATAAAAAGATGCTGATGTCAAATATGCAATTATGAATGCTCACAATAGACCGTCAGATTTCTCCTGGCACTCCATTGGTTAAATGAAGATAAACGAAGGCATGAGGGTCGCATTGATCCCTGGTCTGCCTCCTTCTCCGATCTACAGAAAAAGTTATATAATGAATTGCGTGACAGGTACCTGAACGTGGGAAATTCGGAGGGTTTTCAAATTACGAAGAAGTAATCATGTGCGAACCACTGTCGTAAAGAATCAACTAGTTTATCGCATATTTGTGCAGAACTGATATTTCAATGTGCTGCATACGCACACGCTTTGGTTCAACAGCCTTCAAAATAATTCCTGTGACCGAATTAGATAACATATGTTTCAATATGTGTCCTGCATCCAATCACTTAGCTACTATATTTCTCGGGAGTCAACCCGCTGCCTTCGCTGAGGGTTTCAGGCAGTAAAACAACTAGACATTATTGATTTCACGGCTATTTTAGAAAACAGATTTTTGAACACATTGCCTTGGTTAGTCAATTTATTACAACTATAGGTAGGAGCACAATAGGTGGGTCCCAGATTAAATGATTACACTTGAGAGCCTGTCTTACGGGAACCCTGGTAATAGGGGTTTTATGGTTGGGGCATTAGAATAACAAAAAAGCACGAAAAACAGTGAAAGTAAATTACAAACCGAAATTTATAAATAAACATAAAAATTTAAATGAGGTGAAAATAACCCGTACAAAATGAAAAAGAAACCGTAGACATCCAATGAAATGAAAGCTCGGTAATAATTATCCCCATTGTCCCCATTGAAAGCTAAATAATTGTCCCACGGTCAGCCCGTGAAATGAAAGCACTGTAAATAATTGTCCCTATTGTCCCCATTGAAAGCTCTGTGAATAATTGTCCCACGTTCAGCACGGTGAACTTTTGCTTTACAAGATAACCTATTGTAAGCCTTTAAGTAGCACAAACAATATAGTTTTAATTAGGACCCGCCTATTGTGCTTCCACCCAACTATAAATGCCATGCGGCTTAATTATTCTTAGCAAGTAAGCCCAGCTGTTGATAGCAGTCTCTTATCAGGAGGGCCTCTGCAGATGACAGTCGCCGGACCTTGAAAAGTCTGCGTGCCTGGCATGAGAAAATCGATCGTGCTCAACACGAAGCGCAAAATCCATAGCAGCACGTGCAAGCGTATGTTTATGAACTTGGGAGGAAGTTGCGCAATGCGTTCGGTTGTCTTTGGGTACCTCGCTACACAAACACGAACATTCAGTCTTAGCAAATTGGCCACAATCCGTGCTTCACAGCAGGTCGTCGGATCTCATCTGACCATATAGAAAAAAGCTGTAGATAATTATACCTCAGTGCACTTACTTTGTGCGTGTATAACTTGACACACTTTTTGTACCGATATTTCCTTCCAAGAATCTGAATTCAGAATAACTATTTAGAATATTTTAAAGCTGTGAGATTATCTCCTCCCAGGTTGCAGATAAATCTTCAGCTAAATGTTTATAGGGGAAAAAAAGAGAAAGTTTAGAGGTAATTAAATTATGAGAAATTAGCTCATTGAGCCAAATTAAGGCAGTTATTCGTGCTCTCAACCAGGCAAGATGCTTCGTTACGAGGATACTAATAAAAAGAATTGTTTTGAAGCATTGACGGTGACTGGCTTAGTTTACCGCTTAGTAAAGTTATGTATCCACCCAATTTCAAAAGGCATCTGGCGTACTGATGATCCCTAGCAGCCTGGAGTGTTCATTCGCTTTTAGACAATCCGGAGAGAAACTGATCAGAATCGGGAACGGCGATAGTCACTGGAGAACTGGCGTGCTATAACGCGGAAATCGCTGCTTTCAGCGAGAACTTATTCTCTGACTAGCGTCAGCTGGGGGAGGTGAGTCCCGCTAAAATCCTGTGGAGCGGCAGGTATGGACGAGTCCCTAATTGCAGCCTCGGATGGCACAACACGCAGGACTGGGATCGGCCAATCCAGTCTCCCTTAGTCTTTGGCGATAAGTTTCTACTGCCTCTACTACTAGCAGTATTGCGAGTGTTGGGGGTGGTAGAGAGTGAACCCTAAGGGAAGAACCGTCCGAGTGTGACTCGTTACCGTTCGGTGAAAGTCTATACAATATTTTGTAGATTCTCGATCTAAACAAGGAGGAATACGAGCCCTCAGCGCAACGGTTAGAGCGCTAAAGGTCCACTCAAGCGACCGGGGATTCGAGCCCAGGGTGACACAAGACCTCGGGTTGGGTAAGGCTTCCTAATGACGGCTCATAAGCCAGAAGTGGTCAATCCCGTCTTGCTGGTCTTTGTCGTTAATGTTCTACCGACTATACTACTAGCCGCCGTGTGGCTGCTGACGGGACTCAAGAGTTAGCCTCAAGGCTAAAGCAAAAATTTATATTTATTGTATGCATTTCAAAACATTAGCCTGCATAAGGTGTTTCTTATAGCTCCTTACAAGGCGACATGCAACAGCATAGGCGACCTGGACTACCCTTTGTCGTTCTTTCTCTCAAACCCAACCTTGAATCATGGTGGCTTTCGGCAGTTATCTGGAATTTCGAACAGCGGTATAATGGAATCTCTGATAACCTCCTCGCGGAGGAAGCGAATATAAAAGGTACTCTTAACAACAACCACGTTTGAAAAATAAAGCGATATCACCACATTACATAGGCTGAGTTAGATACCATATGTTTCAATGTGTCCTACATCCAATTGCTTAGCTCCTATATTTCTCGGAGGTCAACCCGCTGCCTTCGCTGAGGATTTCATATTACTGGTGTCAAGGCTATTTCAGAAAAAGATGTTTTAGTTAGTCAATTTATTACAACTAAAAATATGATGTGGCGCAATGAGTCTGAGTAAGTGAGCCCAGCTGCCGCATGTCCTGCGTATGCGTGCCTGGTTAATGACAGTCTCTTATCAGGAGGGCCTCTGCAGATGACAGTCGCCGGACCTTGAAAAGCCTGCGTGCCTGGCATGAGAAAATCGATCGCGCTCAACACGAAGCGCAAAATCGATTGCAGCACGTGCACGTGCAAGCGTATGTCGATGACCTTGGGAGTAAGTTGACAATCTGAGCCGAATGCAGCGGCATGCCCAATGCGTTCGGTTGTCTTTGGGGACCTCGCTACACAAACACGAACAGTCAGTCTTAGCAAATTGGCCACAATCTGTGAAACCGCGTTGGAATATATACTCGACATTTAGGCTGTTTGGTAACGGCCATACTTTCCATTGCCCTTACCCTGAAAGAAAACTGCCGCGGAATATATACTAAAGGACCCCTCATGATTTAGCGAGATCATGCATCGAAGAACTACTCCAGGTCAGCGTCAGTTATGTACCTGTCGGTGCTTTACTCCAACTCCTAGAGTTTTGTCTAGAAACCAACGTTTACTTCTCCGGTCAATGCTATCAACAACCACTACTTATGTTTGACATCTTGCACACTTGGTGTGCTTTATCCATATTATATGTGAGACCGGGGTGTAGGGGTACTCGTTAGGGGTAGCACCACACAGATAGCATTTGGTCGCCCCATTTGTCTCCTACAGGTGGTGAATGCTCCTGTGGCCGCCTCTAACTGGTACCCAACTCTCACCTGTGGCTCCTCGAAGTTAGGTTCTTCCCAGCGGCCACACCCTGGGCAACCGTCACGACCGGCGGGCTAAACCAGGTGACGGTCTCCGGTGTTGTGTGTGCCTCAACACCCGGTATGTCTGACTCCCGAACTTCCCACCTCCCCCCTCTCAAAAAGTCCTACGATGGGGGCGACAGCAACCCCGTAGGCGGCCCAGGCAAACTCGGGTCGTTCTCCCACTAAACCAAAACCGTGACTCATAGTGGAGTTCGGCAGCCGTCTGTGATGTCAGAGCAGCCCTATTTAGGGACAGCACTGCTTGCCTCCTTGCGGAGGAAGGGGCTAGAAAAGGTGCCCTAAACAAAGGCTGGTTATCACGTCTTCTGCAGCCGGCCGCGGCTCGCAGATCGCAAAATACGCGGTCGTAAAACTCAAACAAACAACAAAACCTCCCGTCCCAATCCCCCTTGCAATACCCTCCAGGCTGCTCGGGTGAGCCCACTCACACTAGCAGCCTGGATTGTTCGTGCCCTTTTAGACAATCCTAGGAGCAACCAGCCGGAACGGAGGATGGTGCTAGTCGCTCGGGAACTGGCGCGCTACAAGGTGGACATTGCTGCTCTCAGCGAGACCCGATTCTCTGAGCAGGGTCAGCTGGAGGAGGTGGGTGTCGGCTACACATTCTTCTGGAGCGGCCGGCCAAAGGCAGAGCGACGCGACGCTAATGTTGCCTTTGTCATCCAGAACGACATCTTGGGACGTCTGCCGCAGGGTATCAATGATCGCCTGATGAGTCTCCGCCTGTCTCTTCGGGGAGACCAGTTCGCCATCATCATCAGCGCCTACGCTCCCCCAATGACGAGCTCTGATGCGGCGAAGGACAATTTCTACGACGATCTACACTCCCTCTTGGCGACTGTGCCGAAGGCGGATAAGTTAATTGTCCTTGGTGACTTTAACGCCCGCGTCGGGACGTACCACGCTGCCTGGCAGGGAGTGCTGGGTCCCCACGGTCTCGGTAGCTGTAACGATAACGGCCTCCTTCTTCTGCGCCTTCTCAACAGTCGGCGTATGCAAGCTTCAACGCGCGTGTCTACGACTACAGTCCATGACTTGCTCTTCGCGGACGACTGCGCCCTTAACACCGTGACGGAGGAGGACATGCAAAGGAGCATGAACCTCTTCGCCGCAGGCTGCGCCGATTTTGGATTAGCGATCACTACAGCCAAAACGGTTGTCATGCACCAGCCGCCACCCAGCGCGGAATACCATGCTCCCCGAATCAATGTCAGCGGTGCTCAACTCAAAAAAGTGGAAACCTTCGCTTATCTAGGAAGCACGCTGTCACGCAACACGAGAATCGATGACGAGGTTGCCCAACGGATCTCCAAAGCTAGTCAAGCCTTCTGTCGGCTGCAGGCCTCCGTGTGGATTCGCCACGGTATTCACCTAAACACCAAACTGAAGATGTACAAGGCCGTCGTCTTGACGACACTCCTTTACGGACCGGAGACCTGGACCATCTACTCGAACCAAGCCAGGAAGATGAATCACTTTCATCTCAGCTGCCTCCACAGAATACTGAAGCTGAGATGGCAAGACAGGATCCCGGACACGAAATTCCTGGAGCGGACCGGAATCCTCAGCATCCACGCCATGCTGAGGCAAGTGCAACTGCGATGGAGCGGCCACCTGGTGTGAATGGACGACGAGTGACTACCCAAACGACTTTCCTATGGAGATTTTGCTACGAGTTCTCGCCGACAGGGAGGTCAAAAAGGACGCTACAAGGACACTTTGAAGAAATCGCTGAAGCAACTGCAAATAAACTGGGCGACCTGGGAGGACCTCGCCCAGGATAGAACGGCATGGAGAAGATCCGTGAAGACTGGTTCAGAAATCTATGAGACCAACCGGATCGCCGCCGCCAAGGCCAAAAGAGCGGCACAAAAGTCACCAGCGCCCCGGACCAACATCGTCGATGCCCAGGCCCTGCCAACATGCCCGCGCTGTCAACGCGACTTCCGCGCGAGTATCGGCCTTGTTGGATATCTTCGGACGCAATGCACCAACAATCCGACGATTCCAATTTCTACGTCAAATTCGGCCAACCCTCCTTCAGACTCCCGCACCCGCACTCCTGGCATCAATTCCATTACTCCCACCATCATAGAGACCACATCCCTCTACTCATCGCCTGTAACCCCCACCACCGCACCCATCGCCTTCACTACCACCATCACCACCATCAGCGATGGGGACTCTCTCCTAAACTGTCCTCAATGCGACCGCACATTCACCTCACGCATCGGCCTTGTCGGTCACTTGCGAATTCATCGTACAGAGACTGGTGAACCAGTGCCTGGAGCACCAACACACAGCAGAGATCGTCGCCTCCACTGTCCTCACTGTCCTCGCGCATTCTCTCATCGCATGGGCATATTCGGTTACATGCGCATCCATGACAGCGGAATTCACCGCAATGCCGACAACACCGATGCATCATGCACACCCTCCGCTCCTGCCATTCTTACCGCCACTGCCACCCCCACTACCATGAATGACATCCCCCCAGCCTCTACCGATTTTTCCTGCTTACACTGCGCCCGACACTTCAACTCACGCATCAGCCTGGTCTGTCACCTGCGAATCCATCACACGGAGGCTGGTGAATCAGTGCCTGGGGCTCTGACATAGAGTCACCGCGCCCGCCTCCACTGCACATACTGCTCCCGCAAATTTACACACCGCATGGGCATATTAGAACACATGCGACTCCACGACAACCTGCGGTACACCAACGGAGGCTAAGCCACATCAGCGCACACCATCTATACTAATACATAGACAACACCCTCACAATCATCATAATGTACCTGATAAAATCACGGTTTCTAGAAACCGTGGCTTGGAAAGCTGCCAATCTGACGCTTGCACTAGACCACGCTGTCGGCCCAGTGTATGTGCTGTGTGTGTCGAGTGGCTGACCAGTGGACTAGGAGTCAGACGGCAATAGCTCCTCCATATCCCCTGATTTAGTGAATCCTGGGGTGTGCATTATTGGGGTCAGGTTGTGCTGTGGTGCGCGAAACGGGTACGCCAACCCATCAACCAATGCGCCCTCTCCCACATTAGACAACTGACTGGCTCGGATGGTGGTCTGATTGTGGGGATGGGGAGAGAGTGAGGTCAACAGCTCAGCGCATTTTCCTCACTATAAACAATCTGACGTGCTTGAAACTATCACGGTGCGCTAAAAGCCGGGGCTTGGAAGGTGGCCAACTGACGGGATAACTCGGACCGCGTGGTCAGCCCAATGTGTGCTTTGTTTGGAGTGGCTGACTGGCGGACTGAGAGTCAGGCTGCAATGGCTCCTTCTTAATGTGGCCTTTATGGCACTCCCACACCGTGGGATCCGAGCCAGGTGTGGTGGTACGCCCAGGGGCGGCTCCGGCCGCGCCAGCCACCTGCGTGCTCTCCCGCCTCCGGTCTTCTTAACTCTGTCATGCCACCGGGTTCAGGTGGGGGAGGAAGAGAGAGTGCGGTAGCTGCAGCGCAAGGCTAATATCACTTAAAACTAATTCACGCGCAAGTCACCGTCCCTGCACCACCCTTCCGTGGAGCATACGGTGGACAGCGTCAAAATCGACGGTCGAACAATCATGTGAAACCTATTTTGCAACTTTACGTTCATGGTCACCAGTAGAATGTGGCGCGCTGCCAGCATGGCATCGAGTCAGATCTTAACCATAGCATTGACGGTGACTGGATTATTTTACCATAACTAACAACAGTGGGTAGTGTGGCATGGCACCAGTTCACTGACAGACTAAGACGGTCACTGGGAATCGAGTGTGAAATCGACGGCTCAGCTCATTTGCCTCAGTATAAACAAGCTGACGCGCTTGAAGCTGTCACGGTGCACTAAAAGGCACAGCCTGGAAGATGGCAAACTATCGGGATAACTCGGACCGCATGGTCAGGCACCGGTGTGTTTGTGGGGAGTGGTTGAATGACGGACTGAGAGTCAGGGCACAATGGCGTTAGCCCGTTCTTGCCTTCTGGAATAGAAAGCGGACAGATAGCCGGGGTTTAATCAGACAAGGAGACGAGATCTAGTGGAAGAATGTCCTGGCAGGGACTAAACTCCACTTTTACTGAGGCACTGTTTAAGGGAAGACTTCTTGTCCTGTTCTACTGGTTGATTGACTCCGACAGGCTTCCAACCACCTGAACGTCCACCCGTTTGTCGATTCACAGATGTATTTCGAGGGAACAGGCCAATAACTATCGACTTAGCAGCTTAACAGTCTATTCTGAAAGCTTATGGAAAACTGACAGTATTAGCCACACCCCGAAAAAAGTGCTTATTTAAGGACGTATGCGATGGCTTTGCCCAACGCTGATTCTACCCATAGATTATTAATGTGATTGAACTGTGTTCAAATGCTTTGGGACAGAACAGACTGTTTATTGGAGTATTTTGTGCCTACAAAATGGTGTTGGGCAGCGAGTAGGCCATCAAGGTACCGAAGATAGCAATATCCAAACAGTCATTTGAAGGTAATATGCACAGGCTTTTTAATTGTCTTATTCATAGTTGTAGCCAGTTATTTTTTTAGCGTACTGTAACTGAGTAAAACAAAATGGACGCAAATTTCACTACAATACTCCCCCTCGTAGGAGAACGAAGTTCAAAAACATTGTTAATAGAAGGAAAAGATGGGAGTGTTTTGCATATTTTACAGGTTGGTAACAGTGGGGAAAACGGACCTGACGACCGCTGCGCGTAAGGGGCGGGGTCTGTGGGATAAGGTAAAGCGCAGGGTTATTAGGCGTAAGTGGAAACAGCGAGTGGCAATGTGCCGATTGAAGGTTGTTCGGTTGGGGAAGTTGAAAGAGGCTCGCCGCCTTCAAGCGATCGACTGAGACCACGTCGGTGTGACCTCCACCGGCAATTGTAAAATGCTTGTCCGTGCGAGATAGCACTCGAAATGGTTCGTCATAGGGCTGTTGTAGTGACAAACAGACACTGTCTACACGCACAAATACAAAAGAACATGTTAGTAAGTTCGGGTCGATGTACGACTTACTTGTTGGAGCACGTGGAGGAGTGCCTCGAATATGAGTCATGGTTTGGCGCAAGCTTTGCACATAATCGCTGGGATCCAAGTTAGCTGAGCTTTTAGAGGGCCCGAAAAAAAACCACTGGGAATCCGTAGGGCAGTTTCGTAGACAATTTCAGCAGCGGAGCATGTCCAAGGGCAGATGCTCCGATGGGAAGGGTTGTCATGAGCTCGGAGCGAGGCTTTGAGTTGCCAATGGAAACGCTCGACTAAGCCATTGGCTGAGGAGGTCGTTAAGGCGGATAAAAAGGCTACACTCAAATTGTTGGCCTCGATCGGTGGTTATATTTGAGGTGACGCCATCATGGGAGATCCAGTGTTCCAACGGGAATCTGCAGTTATGTTAGGTATGGGAGTTGCAATGGGCCAACGAGTAAATTGGCCAATCGCAGTAAGTAAATAGTTGCAACCACGAGATGTTGGTAAAGGACCAACCAGACAGGCCAAACATGAACGGGTCCACTGGCGGATATTCGTATTCATGCTTGGCCAAACGAAACGCTCTCTGACGAGGCGCTGGGTAGTGCGGATGCCAGGGTGAGCAAGATTGTGCAACGTGGCAAAACATGTCGTCTCATCTCGCTTGGCACTACGGGTCGGGAGGCCCCGCATGATTGTACCGCGGTTGGTGGAAACAGGAATGGCCTCGAGCTGAAGACTACTGTGTGCTGAAGGCTCTCAGTGAACGTTGGCTGGTTTTGCAGCTCTGTCATGCGTTCCACTTCGACGGAAGGGCGGGTGATGGCATTAATACCAGGCCGGGAAAGACGGTCAGCAACTTGATTATAAATGCCCTTAAGAAATTGAATGGTGGTGGTATACTGAGAAATAAAAGTGAGGTGGCGGGCCTCACGGAGTGAATACTTGTCAGAAGAAGTAGAGAGGGTATAAGTATGAGGCTTGTGGTCAGTATAAATACAAAAATCTAGGCCCTCAATATAATTGAGGATGTGCTTAATGACAAGAAGTTCTCTACCAAAAGTGCTATAGCGAGTTTGTGGGGTGGGCAGAGAAAAAAGCCAAGGGCTGGGTGCCAGTGGGCGTCTGTTGCTGGAGGGCAGCACCTACAGCGAAATTGGAGGCGACGGCCACGATGGAAAGTGGGGCGTCAGTTATGGGGTGAACAAGACCAGTTGTATCCGCAAGAGTCCTCCTGGCACGATTGAAAGCCTCCACAGGAAAAGGAAACTCGCGGTTGTTCCCGCGTAAAAGGTTAGTAAGGAGGGATAAAACGTCGATATAAATTGAAAAGGCGTAAAAACGGCGAAATAACTTATATTTCTTGTATGCATTTCAAAACATTAGCCTGCATAAGGTGTTTCTTATAGCTCCTTACGAGGCGACATGCAACAGCATAGGCGACCTGGACTACCCTTGGTCTTTCTTTCTCTCAAAGCCAACCTTGAATCATAGTGAATTTCGATAGCCACCTAAGTGTTCAAACAGCTCTATTTGGGAATCTCTGTTAACCTCCTCGTGGAGGAAGAGAGTATAAAAGGTACTCTTAACAACAACCAGTTTGAAAAATAAAGTGATATCAACACATTGCATGTGCGATATGAGGGATAGTCTAGACTCTACCGGTTTTGTTCAGTTCGGCTGCTCTTTTATTTACTCGCGCGAGTTCGTTCTTGTCAGATCTTGTGCCGACATATATACTTGTGGGTGAGTTGGCATTAAATGAGCAGCAGGATGCGGGTTCGATTCTTGGGTTTCGAAACACCTTTGGTTGGTTATGGCTGTCTGATGACGGCTTATAAGCCGGAAATGGCCATGTAAGCCTCCCTGGTAATATTCAATGTATGCAAATGATCATTGCCCAAAGGATCAAACCCACGACCTGTTGATTAGAAGTCCAACGCTTTAACCACTGAGCCACGGGCTCGTTGATTTGTCGGGTTAAATCGGAAATAGTGACATTGTCGAGTGGACGCCACATGGGATTGAGCTTTCGGATTGCCTCCAGAATGTGTTATATCCTAGGCTTTTAGATCCCCCCTTTTCCCGGGAATTTTTACGAAACTGGAAAGAATTACTGGAGGGCAGCACCTACAGCAAAATTAGAAGCGACGGCCACGATAGAAAGTGCAGCGTCAGTAACGGGGTGAACAAGGCCAGTTGTATCCGCAAGAGCCCTCCTGGCACGATTAAAAGCCTCCACAGGAAAAGGAAACTCGCGGTTGTTCCCACGTGAAAGGTTAGAAAGGAGGGATATATCGTCGATAGAAATTGACAAGGCCCAAACAACGGCGCAGTTATGGTGCACAACTGGAAAATATAGAGTGACTACTGCCTCTACTACTAAACAAGGACGAAACGAGCCCTCAGCGTAACGGGTTAGAGCGTTAAAGGTCCACTCAAGTGACCGGGAACTGGAGCCCTGTGTGACACAAAACCTCGGGTTGGGTGAGGCTTGCTAATGAAGGCTCATGAGCCAGAAGTGGTCAATTCCGTCTTGCTGGTGTTTGTCGGTAATGTTCTACTCACTATACTACTAGCCGCTGTGATACTCTTGGCAAGACTCGAGAGGTAGCACCAAGACTAAGCAAATAATTATATTTCTTATATGCATTTAAAAAAAACGTTAGCCTGCATAAGGTGTTTTATATAGCTCCTTACAAGGCGACATGCAACAGCATAAGCGGCCTGGACTACCCTTGGTCGTTCTTTCTCTCAAAACCCAACCTTTAATCATAATGGATTTTGGCAGCCACCTTAGTTGTCCAAACAGCTCTATTAGGGAATCTCTGATAACCTCCTCGCGGAGGAAGTGAATGGAAAATGAATTGTAGCCTGTTCGTAACTTCTGAAAAATAAAACACAACTCGTTGAATCAAAGTCAAACGCTTCTAACTCAAAACTGCGAAAAACTTCACATACATGGTAAGGAGGTTGGTATACAAAACGAGTCGATTACAATTCTGCTAATCGAATCTCTAATGTCGCGCAGGCCTTCGGCCGGCTGCAACCCTCAGCGTAGAATAGTTACGTATTTAAACTAAACAATAGACTGAAGATGCACAAGGCCTTAATATTGACCGCACGTTGATACCTGGACCGTATAAACCAGAGGTTGGCAAACTTCGGCCTTTAGGCCGGATACGACCTAGCAAGTATTCCAGTCCGACCTAACGCCTCCCTTGTTAATTATTGTTGGATCTGGCCTAATTGAATTGTCACGGTTTTGTTTCCCTTCATTACTGCACGTATTGCAACTAAACAACAGACTGAATATGAAAAAGCCCTTAATCTTGACTGCAAGTGTAAACCACCACCACCGACGAGGACCCATCATCTGCTCTCTACATGGTCGTTACCACCAGCAATGAGAGTCCGAGCATGGATCAAACTGATCTCCGCACCAGTATCCACGAGAAAATTACGACAGGAACTCCTGTCATAGATGTGGAGTAAGCAACTGGGAGAGGGTGAGCCGACCACATTCTTTGCCCTTACTGGTGGGCAGGGAAGTTTTCCAATGCAGGTGTCTTGCACGGAGAGTGTCAGCGATGGGCGTAAGAACCATAATTAGGAGGATACCAACAGAAAACCTCAACTGTAGGTTGGTTTGTAGTGGGAGATCTCGGGCGGCGAGTAATCGAAGGACTACGACGGTTATAGAAACGTGTGGTCCGGAGCTGGGAAACTTCGAGATTGAGGGCATACAGGCGTCTGACGATATCGTCAATAATAGGTGTCGTTAAAACCCCAGTAGAAACATTTGCCAAAGTAGGTGGTTGATAATATTCGAGTATCCGATCAGCTGTCTCGGCCAGTGTTTGAACTGATGAGGCAGGAATATTGGGTGCAAGGATAGCTTGCACTGAGGAGGGTGGCTGCTTGAGGAAAATCTGCTTGAACATGGTGCCGTCTAGATGTTTGTCCATCAGCTAGCTGCTCCAGGCGCCAAAGAAGCTGAGTTGGCTTCCAATCACCAAGGTCCTCCTCAGAAATTAAAGACTGAAGGCGTTTTTGTGTTGATAGCGAAACATGGGGGATTAAGGCCTCCTTTAGCGTAGTATAGGGAGTCTCTGTAGGTGGACTGTCTATAACATCACGGAGGTCTGTTGCAATACCCAGTAGCAATGCGGCCACGAGATAATGAAATTTGGTCTCCCCCTTCGTGATTTGACGCAGAGCAAAACGGCATTCGACTGTACGCAGCCAAAGGGCTATGTCACTAAACCAGCAGGCTGGAAGGTCGAATGTGTGAATGCCAGAAATTTTAAAAACCGTCAATATTAGAATCAGCCTCTTTAAAATGTATGTCAGGCCTAGTCTGGAATACTGCTCGTTTCTATTTAGCCTTCTGCACGATAGTGAACGAAAGAAGATAGAATCAGTCCAGCACTTCTTTACAAAAACAGTTTTCTATTCAGAACACCGAAACCTGTCCTACCAACAACGCTGTGAGCTTACAAGCCTTGATTCGCTGTGGCTTCCCAGATGACAGAAGGGACTATTTTTACTGTTTAAACTTTTAAACACCTGTACATTTAACCCCCTTACATCGCTGAGGCAGCTCGACCGCTCTCGGCGCACCAGTTATCGAGATGTATTTTTATTTCTTCCTTTGGCATGAACAGTTAGATACCAACAGTTTTTTTCGGTAAATGCTATAGTAATCTGGAATAAGCTACCCAGAAGTATCAAAATGAAGCAAAGCTATCCCTTGTTTACGCGAGCTGTCACTAGTTTTCTACATTCAGGACACCTTCCAAAACTTTTGGGTGCTGACTCTGTGGAAGCTCTCTTCGGTTCTGATGGCGTTCACGGACTCTGAATCCTGTGCCGGACTTCATTGCTGGCTCTGCAGACCTCACTCGGCTTATTTCTCAGTCGACAGCGAACAACCGCTCGCCGAAATACCTGCTGGTGCAGAATACCGGATCCATAACACTGAATGGAGAAGTTCTTCACCGGGCACCTGTGTCAACGCTTCTCTGTCCTGAACTTTAATTACTCAATAAGCTGCAGTTTTTTCTCCTGAAAACACCTGAAACAACGATCAGGAGTTTTTTCACTGTCAGCTTGACCCTCTACTGTATATATTTTTTTGACCTTGCCTGTAAACTGGAAATAAATAAAAAACTACATTATCGGTGGGCATGATTTGGTCAACAGGTCACCAGTCTGGTGGTCAGGTGAGATCGATTTTCGGCGGCTTGAAAATGCCGCCCTACTGACTTCGGTGACTTAGAAGTCAGTTCGGCAGGCCTTCTGTGCGTCTTCCTGAGCTCAACGTGCTTAGTTTCCTGGCCGCCTGTTTCGATCGCAGCAGCAAGACTATCGGGGCATCTGCACTTGTTTTCCGTGCAAATAATGACTCAGGCTGGGGGGCTACCCAATGCGGTTTTACGCGCTCTGGGCGTGATCACGCGCGTCAGGCCGAAATGCGAGGGCATGTCTCAAGGCGCATTGCGAAGGTGCGCATACACGGCCGAACATCACGCCTTGACGCACGCCCCGTAAAGTTACAAGGTAAAATAAAATATCGGCAAAATAATAATGCTATCACAGTCATGCCAAAGATCACAGAAAGCTTAATAAAATTAAAATCTTAAAAACCCGCATAAAATGATATCACGATAAGTACTCACATCACAACGGGCCAGGGTAGTGCAAACAGTGCACAACCACCTATCACAGCTTGGTGCGCTTCCAACAGACATTTCAGGAAATTTGCGTTGACAGGATAAACACTTAAAACTAAGCCTCAACTTAGAATAGTATTTCCGCCGCAGGAACCACATGCGTCAACAAGCGGACAGTCATCAAGAAACACTGCCCTCTCCTCCGATTGCCAACTGGACACGGCTGGGTACATATGCAAAAGTTCAGTGCTGGCACTACTCGTGGAGACAGTCATGTTCACGGGACGACTTCTGAGAGGCTTGTCAGTCATCCAGGGGCGTTGCCTGCATGGCCGACCACGAATGCGGAAGTTGAGGAGCATTTTGTCATTGACACATATAGGGTCCACACCATTGCTTTAAAACCCTATTAAGGCTTTCTATTTTATTTGTAGTATGGTCTCCGAGAAGTTAATAGCCTACGGCGGGCATAATGGGCCCACCGGCATCTACATCGCCACCAGCAATCCTCGATGTACGGCCTGTCCTCGGCGAACCGGTCCCTAATGCTATTCATTAAGAAAGGGAGCCAGCATACACAGCCTTTCGGAAAAGGTAAAATGCGTGCTCAGCTTCATCATTATTGCACACGCTCTTTACCGCCTGGAGCACATGAAATGTGCAAAGAAGAACCGAAGCATTATCTAAGGAAAAGCTTCTTTCCAGGCCCTCAGCTCCCTGGCATCCTTGTCTATGAAAACCGTGCGTAAGTTATCGATAGCGGACCCCATTATTTCCTTGAATTTACTGACCACGCAGCATACGCTAAGGGCATCTTCCTGAGTTACAAACGCATCGAACACGAACTGAGCAGGCCCATGCTTATCAGTTACAACAATGTGGTACAACGCACACCCCCGCCTAATTTTCCGGTAGGTTGCATCCATTTGGACTACCTCCGGATACCCAGCATACGTGGCCAGCAGGGCCGACGTCGTAAAGCAGGCTGTAAGAAGTTCGTTCTTCTCGTAAAAGAAATCAGGGCGGCAGCCATCCTTCATGGAAAAAAATGAATTTTCAATTCCTTTTACGGTAGGATCAGACCGAAAAATCCGGCGACGCATTTTTCCAAGTCCTTTATCTTGTAATTCAAACCGTTTTAGTACAGAAAATTTACTTCGGAGATACACCTGCAAACGCCCCTCTGTAGGTCACATCTGATGCATTAGGTTTAGCAGATTCTTCTCTTGGTCAGGCGTAAATCGCCGGAACTTGGGATAGGCGGATGACATTTTGCTATTGCAAATGTCATTATGGCGCAATTATCGACAAACTAACTACCCGGAAGTGACCAGTCAAGAAAATATAAATATATACACAAGGATCAGCCTCGGACGTAGGAGCTATCGCATTTATTGTTCATATGGTCGCATAGCAACCAAAACCAACGCATACCCCTGGTCCCACGGCCTCCGTCTGTCGCTGACCAGAATGCATGTGAGGCATTAAAGGAACATTTTCCTTCTTGCAGATGTAAAATTTCCTTCACATAAACCACCTCCGGGAATTCACTGTGTCCAGGTGTATCAACTTTCCAGCGTAGTTCTCCTTCCAAAAATAGGATGGGTACCCAAAACGTGATGTTTCGTCTAAGTAGCACATTTTTACCCCATATTTACAGTTACAACCGTGCATTGCTATTTTAATAAGCTCATGCGTTTTGTTTGTGAATAAGCATCTCCCCGAACACATTTACAGGCACATATAGTTCAGTCTCAAAACACGCAGTTAAGATTACTTAATTAACATTTTGTATAGGTAACGACCATTATGCGCTCTAGCAACTGACCTGGTTTTTGCATTGTTTAGGCATGAAAATGTTTTGATAGCGAATTATTAAAAGCGCACAAACTAATTCACGCGCAAGTCACCGTCCCTGCACCACCTGGTGTGGAGCATACGATGGACCTCGTCGAAATCGAGGTCGAACTGTCATGTACTTTGGAAGGTAGTCGTCATAAATTATAATCTGGGATTCATGTAACAGGAGCCATTTTTTGCGCTGGGAAGATTCCTGAGATCAGGCATGTGAACACAGCAAAAGATGATGGTGCCAGGTATGCAGTAACGACTACTTACAATACACCGTCCGATTGCTACTGGCACCAATTGGACTGGGAGTCAGACGGCGATGGATCCTCCATATCCCCTGATTTACTGAATCCTGGTGTGTGCGTTATGGGGGCCAGGTCATGCTGTGGCGCGCGAAGACGGGTACGCCGACCCATCCGCCAATGCACCCACTACCACATCAGACAACTGACCGGCTCGGACAGTTGTCTTATTGTGGCGGTGGGGATAGAAAGAGTTCGACGGCTCAGCTCATGTTCCTCATTATAAACAATCTGACGCGCTTGAAACTATCACAGTGCGCTTAAAGCCGTGGTTTGAAAGGTTGCCAACTGACGGGATAACTAGGACCGCATGGTCAGCCCAATGTGTGTTTTGTGTGAAGTGGCTGACTGGCAAACTGAGAGTCAGGCTGCAATGGCTTCTTCTTAATGTGGCCTTTATGGCACTCCCACTCCGTGGGATCCGAGCCAGGTGTGGTGGTTCACCCAGGGTCGGCTCCGGCCGCCCCAGCCACCTGCGCACTCTCCCATCTCCACTCATCTTGACTCTGCCCTGATACCGGGCTCAGGTTGTGGAGTAGGAGAGAGTGTGGTAGATACAGTGCAAGTCTACTAGCACTTTAAACATAATCACGCGCAAGCCACTGTTCCTGCAACACACTTACGTGGAGCATACGGTGGACATCCTCGGACTACAATGGTTGAACTGTCCTGTGTCGCCGGCTGACCAGTGGAGTGAGACGGCGATGGTCCTGTTTACGCCTGGTTTGTATAATCCTGGTGTGTCAAGGGGAGAAAATCGTGCTATGGCGCGTACAGAAGGGTTAACCGGCCCTTCAAGCAGCTAATAATACCTCCAGTTAATCGTTAAATCTAGACCTTGGTTTACAACGTTCATTTTTGCTGGATATTTTCTATTGCCGATGTTCATACTGCCATTCATGGAGTCAATTTTTATATTGCTTTTTCTGTCTCCTCGTTGATAGAAAGTCCAATGAACTAATCGACCGGATGACCTCTTTATACTCTAAATGTGGCTGAACTAAGCGGGTCGTGGTTGGGTTTTGAGACGAAGAATGAGCATCGTGTGCCGGGGCTGCCCAAGGGATTCATTTTGCCCTCTCCCTAGGACATCTGTAATAAGAACAAAGGGATCGAGGGAGGACTCTACAAGGTGTCGGGCCACACATACGAAAACAGTTTCTCTCACCTAGTTTAGCCATCAGGCAACGTGATTTTTAGGGTGTGGTCGCTTAGTGGTGCCTTGCTTCGGGGTGCCACAGGTGTGCTTTTGTTGCCACTTAATGGACGAAACAGGAGCCTTCATCGCCGGTTCAAGCCAAGTTGAGTCACATACCAGGTGGTTCCACTAACCAGTCATTCTCTATACCACACAGAGACACACTGATCACTCTTTGCGGTAACGACTTTTGCTTTTATTTCAGACCTTGGATAGATCAATTTGGGGGAGCTAAAACCTCATTTCACGTGGGCGATATTTATAATTATGTTCGAGGTGTAGTAAGTCCTCCTCGCCCTAACTGTCCATCTAGGTGTCTGACATAATTGCTCTACCCGTATTCTAATAAGCTCATGCGTTTTGTTGGCGAATAAGCATCTCCCCGAACACATTTACAGGCACATATAGTTCAGTCTCAAAACACGCAGTTAAGATTACTTAATTAACATTTAGTGTAGGTAACGACCGTTATGTGCTCTAGCAACTGACCTGGTGTTTTCATTGTATAGGCGACACAGACATGAACATTTTTAATAGCAGTAGGCCACGGAATATACGGGGCGCTTGTACGAGCGATTTTTGACAATAAAGCGCTGGATTTGAACATCGAATAGACCCTACCTCGCTAGTGGGTAGGCCCGGGCAACGAGAAGTAATACCATGAGAAAATTGCAAGCCGTTGTCAGTGAGTGCAAGGATATCCAGCGGAATATATTAATTCCATGGAATTCAAAATGAAACTACACATTATTATTTGCTTATGAAAAGTTTAAGCTTAAACTGACTGTAATTCCGAATAATCTACCGCAAAAGAGAGTGCTCGGTGGATTCTATGAAAGATTTAACAATTTTTAATTATGGTTTTGACCATCTGATAAAAGAACACTATTGTGGGCACTACATCTAAGTAACCAGGAGGCATTTGCTGACAGTTTGGTTGGGGTGCTAGGTCTCCACACTTTCCTGGGGTGGTATGCGTCAAAGTTCTTCTTCTTCTTCTACCTCGTTGGGCATCTTCCGGTGCCCAACTTTATTCATGGGGGACATTTTTTGTTGAAACTATTGGAATCACACTTCCAAAATAAAGCTTACCTCTCTCTCTCACTTGTGACTAAAAACCAGAACTTCATCAATAGTGGTAAGTAGACCAGGCCTCAGTTTCATAGTTCTGGCACAGAAAGCCTTCTCTGGTAGATGGTTTTCAGCAGACGAATTCCCGCAAATGAAGATATGCTGGACGGAATTGAATGTGTACCGAATTACCGTTCAATGCCAGTGGTCCATGTAACAAACAAACAAATATTATAATTTGAGAGTCATTCAGGCACTGGAATACGCCGATTCTCTACATGCGGATAATAAATAGCTTTTTGAAGCGTTTTTGCTTTGTCATCAAATCTAGTCAGTCGCTATCACTGAATAGTAGTGTCTGCCCACTAGGTAAGCTGCTTCGTATAAGTAACTTGAAATATAGGTTTATTCTCTGCGTTTTATTCGGCCAAATCATAAAGATAGCCAGTGTCAAAGCCGCATGATGTCTGGTAAAGTTTCCTACCAGCCAAAAACACATAAACGACGCAGGAAAGGTGGAATTGTGTTCAGGCCTCATATTGAAAATACCGATTCCCTTGCATAAATTAGGGGTTCTCCGAAAATTTGCTACGGAATTTGCACTTTTTAAATCTTAACATTTTTACTCTTGAGTTTTGCATTTCTAAAAACCAAATTAACTGTCCCTTCTAACTGATTCTGCAAATAGTATCCGACGCACCATCTCACACGATTGAAGCGCGGTTATCAGTACTAGAACCGTAGTCCGTGCAGTCAAAGGACTGTTGAAAAAAGCATACATGTAAAAGTTAAAATGAATTTGAAGGAACAAGTATACAATTGAATCCTCGGCAGATAGGCGATTAATATGTTAATATTACTATGCATATTTCGGTTAAGCCCTGAGTAATGATCACGTGTAAGCCTCCAATCTCATTACTCTGTAATTGACTAGGCACTGAATTTATGTAGGCAGGTAATATTGCTGTTATTCAGTTTATTTAGCAAAGAAAATCATCAATGCATTTGAAAAAAACTATTGTGAACATGCCAGTATGTTGCATACTGCGGGATATGCAGATCATAACAATTACCATAACAGGTTACTCGCAAGATATTAGTAGTTATGTGATTTTTTAAATAGTATGTTTTATGGTCCACGGGACAGTTAGCTGAGGTTCAGACTGTCCAAGGGGACAGAGTCATCCAAGCCTTTCTTGAGCAGCTAAAGGGGCATCGCATCCACGACTGATCGGGGAGTTAATTCCAGCTCTCTACTACCCTTTGCGAAGGTTCAGTCAGGACATTTTTCGTGCGCAGCTTCATCGAGTGCCCACGAAGATTGGGAGACATGTGCCCCTGAAACATCTCCTCAGAGCTCAATCCATCCTCAAGACCATGTATCATCTTATAAACCATAATAAGATCATCCTTTACTGCTTGTTACATATAGGTTATAACTTTAGGTAGTGCAGTCTTTTTATGTATGATCGAGCGATATAATGAGACCTTTCGGTGGCTGAACCTGTTAGTGTACAGTTTTTTTGGATTTGAGACTCTGACGAATGGAATTGGCTGGTTAGTTGGGCTATAGCCGTACAGGTGATTCTATAACACATTAAATATCCTTACTTTCACAAGACCAGCAAACTCAGACCAGGCTGCATCCCTCAGCGTTTTTACATCAGCTCATGGGTTCGGGAATAGGAACATGTAGGACAAACAGCTATTTCCTCTTACCGCGCTCATTGGGACTTCACAGGGATAATATATTTTTATAGGCTCACATTTGGACAGGCTAGTCAGTGACTTATAATTGTCAATTGTTAATTGTCAGATGCGATCGTAAAAGTAATATTTTTGAGCATATTATGTCAAACATTATATATACGCATATGGGGTATTTGATGATGGGCGAGTTTTAAATCGTTTCTAAAATACTTTTTCAAAAATGTTACCATCTTAAGTGTTTTTAAGTCGATTTATCCGAAATATATATTATTATTTTCTATTTATAAAAACCTTTAAAAATAAGATTCTTTTTAAAATAATGCGCCGAAGTTGTGAGTTTTTTTGAACAATCTTGTTAATATAAGTGACAATTTTTGGTTAGATTGTTAGACAGGTTTAACAATGAGAAAACGTCCAAGACGACAAAGTCTTAGCAAAAGGTTATACTGAGGAGGTTAAACAAACATTTTTGTCTTCTTAAAATTAAGTTATAAAGTGTTTTTTTGTTTACTTGTATGCCAAAAATTTAATTTTTAAAAAAATCTGCAACTGATGGCCAAATTGATACTCCGAGTTTTGGAAAACGTTCTAACGTCTGCCCTTTCAATTTTTAATTTTTCCGTCTTCCTCCATGGTTTACCGACATAAAAGATTTTTTTCTGAACATCTTTCGCGTACGGCGTACGACAGCAACTTAACGGACAACCTTGGGTTTTTATTTTTTTATATTTTTGTATGGTCTAACATGTAAATGCGGCAAAAATAATTTATTTTTTTACATCGGTCTACTGATATTTTTGTGCCACAAACCATGAAAAATCTTAATTTTTTTAAAAATAAAAAAATCACATTTTTTTCCCTGAAAAAAATGCAATTACTGATATCAGCATTTGCCTGAGTATTGTAAAAACCAAAAAAATGTCGCTACTCTCTGAAGGGATATTTCGTCTTCTATTAGTATTGATTTGTAGAAAAAAACTTACACGATAATTCTAATTGCTTCGTAGGCTAGATATCACAAACCGACCTGTCTGTTTTCCCCCGAAATAAAATCTGCACAAGCATTAGTCATTCTGTGCCGGAAAAAAAACAAAATAAACAACGAGAAATGTTTGTAATACTACCACCTCAAAATTCAATGTCTATATTTCAAGAGTTCCGCAATCTACTGCAAGAGGAATATGCGAAGATGAATAATTCTAACTAATCCGTGTTCCCCCAAAAATAGTTAAGACTTTTGTTTGACGGCTGCATGATGTTTGAATGAATTATGTAATATAGCCTAGGTTCTTCACGTAAACCTGTATTTCTACGGAATATTAATAAAGTATCACTTCCGTATTATTGGCTGATGGTCAACATTGGACTGGTTACTGTGAAACCTGAAAAAGCCACCCATTTCTGAAGGAATATTATGCCTACAATTAGTATTCATTTTATGGAAAAAAACACGCACCACCATTCTATTTTGATTCGTAGGCTTTAATAGCGTAAGATTATTGTAAAAATATCACAAATAAATTTATCACAAAAAAATCATCGTACGGATGAGCATTTTTGGCATTCGTGCCCCTCCCACTAAAGTGCGAAAAAAATTCTGGTAGCTCTGGAAGCTGACATACACAACATAAATTTATTAGTCCATACAGTCATTCAGCTTCCGAAAAGAATAGGGAAAAGCGAATGAAAATTAAAAGAAGAAGGTTCCTAAGCAGCATAAAGGAGATTCTACAGCAAGATGCAAGACATCGGAGGACGATGGCACAGCTGGGCGTTCCAGACGACTCGAGTCCAATGAAACTTCTGTTGGCTATCCCAGCTGTTCTATAGAAGCCTTACTCGGAATCAAAGAAACAAACTTCGGGCAAGGTGGAATGGGGAAACTCAATCAAAGGAGTATTAAGTCAAAAACAACTCCCATTAATTCTTCAGTGCCTTCAGATTAAAATTGGCTTGGAGGTTCACTTACGGATTTCGTAGAACGAAAGAAGTGCGTAGTTCTCCAGAACTTATCCGAGTCAGATGCTCCTACCCCGAATGAAAGTATTTCCGCTACTCTTGAATTGTTTCAACACACGCTGAACAAAATGCTTTATTCGAAAAAGCCATGACCTTCTACCGACCACCGCGGATGGACGTCGATGGAGCTACTCCCTCGCTGGACAACATAAAGGAGATTGGCATTCGACCTGATGATTTTCTCATGCGTGACTTCAATGCATCCAGCATTCTATGGAAATACCTGTAGGCGAAGTGCTCAAAGTAGGACTTCGAGTACCATGTTCTAAGAACAACACATGAAGCTTTCATCACACAACACGTATTAGTTCCAACTGGAGCGCGTGGAAGTTAACAGGCTAGTTGTTTAGGTCTTCACCAAAGACTTCACGACAAGGAGGTCAGATTGTAGGGAGTGGGCAACATCATCAAGAATTCGCTCGGAAAATTTCAAAGTGTTGTTTTATTATAGTATCTATTAAAACAGTATAATAATCACCGCCAGCAGACAAGAGCGTTCGGAGTATACGTTTTAACTTCGGCAAATCCTTTTTTAAGCGCAGTTGGAAAAATTATGGGAAGATAATAGATTTGGGTGTGTGATAGGAACGTAAACGACAGATATAATAAAAATGATTTACGAATTTTAGTAAAAAGAGTATGCATATTAAGGGAGAAGGAAAGATTTGATGTCAGAGTAACGCCATGGAACCGGAAGGACGATACCTCGTTGGGAAGGACGGTTGAGGACTCAGGACTAGAAGAGGGTGGCAATTGAAGAACACATTGGACCTATTTGTCCTGATTCAGTTGAAAACCATTATCTGATGACCATCTTGAGATATGATCCAGGTCGTCCGTCAGGGACTGGAGATATGTCTGATTTTTAATAGGATGGCCAACAGCTATGTCGTCGGTATATACTATATACGGATAATCCTTTGGTGATCTCAGATCGTCAGTGTGGAGGAAGACGAGGCGGGAGGATAGGATTACACCTTGAAGAACACCAAAAGAAGTTGGGAAGGACAGTAGATTTCAGACTGCCAGAGTCTATGAATTTGAGTGCGGGAAGTAAAATAGTCTTCGAGTCAACAGACAGCACAACCGGGAAAAACCACACGCAGATGTTTTTGTAAAAGGAAAAGATGACGCAGGATGGTATTGAAGGCAGCAGAAATAGTCAACAAATGCACATATGTGCGCACAAGCATTCATCATTCTGTGCCGCAAAAACAAGTCAAACAACGAGAAATGTATGTAATACTACCACCTCAAAATTCAAAGTCTACATCTA
>WEDG01002997.1:0-11880 GCA_017591395.1 Schistocephalus solidus
TCGAAGTCTTACAGGATTTCTGCAAACGGGCCAACTGGTCCAGTGGATCTTGAATGACTGTAGCCATTTAAGTGCCCTGCGGTCAGTGCGAAGCAGGAAGCGCTTACCCCTAAACGGAAAATGTTGAACGAACGTAACTGCACAGCAACCCCAACGGAACATGCAGCAGTTTCGAGTCTCAATAACGTGTGGACTGGAGAAGACAAGGTGTTCTAACCCATGGTTATCAGTCTGGGAGAAGACGCTCCAATATGAAACCTCTAGCGTCAGTATCCATATGAAAGTGGAGCGTCAGCCTATACTGGTAACGCAATGACAGTGCTTAACAGAGTGCTGATTTCCAGTGAACGAAAAGCCCCGTCGCATTCAGAGATCCACTTAAATGTTCTGCCTTCCGTCAGCTTCATGGAGAGGTGAGCCTATACACGCGAAACTGCGATGAACCGGAAGTAGCAAGACGCTAAAACAACGAAACTCCTCACCTGAGTCCGGTACATCGTTGTCGGCCAGTTTCGAATTTGTTATCTTCGGGATTGTAGCAATATGTCCCCATACACGAAAGCCCAAGGAAACTAACATCTGTCTTAAAAACACGCATTTGCTAGGGCTCAGTGAGACCCATCTCGAGGGCTGTGAGGACTAGGTAAAGGCATGCATTGTGATCGCTTATAGTGCAGCTGAAAATGATAATATCACCCAAGCAGATGAGAAAAGGTGGGGAAATAGTGCCAGAAAGAACTCTGCATGAGACATTGGAAACGTCGCGGCAGCGTTAAACAAACTCCGAAAGGAAGTTCTGGAACTCAAAAGACCTTAGGGTACCAAGGAACGTGGTTTTGTCAACCCTTAGGGTCTATTTAAACCTGCCAGTATCCGGACTTGAGATCCAAGGTTAAAACCATCTTGAGTCTCCCAGGCGTCTAGCATCATCGATACAGGGGTAAAAGAGTCACGCGTGGTAACCGCGTTTAGCCACCGGTAGTCGACGCACAACCGTAGTTTACCGTCTTTCTAAAGGACGAGGGCAATGGGTGATGCCCATGGCGGAGATGAGGCACTGATAATGTTTGCATTCAATAGTTCGTCTGACAGCTTCTCGAACTCGGCTTTATAGGGGATGGGGATGCGGCGGGGTAGTTGCCACAGTGGTTTGGCGGAACCTGTATTGATCACATGACGCGTTAAATTTGTGCCTCCGATTTTTGAAGATGCCCAGGCAAACAATTCGGGGAATGCTTGTAGAATAGACTTGAGTTCTGTCAGATGGTGGGGGTCTACATCGGAAATTTGGGATAACAGTTCGTCAATATTTGTTGGTTGGAACGTAACTGCTGCAGTCACCGCTTCATATATCTGATCGGTGTTCGTCTCTGTCGATATACTTGTACGAGTCGGTGCAGTTCTAAGGCTTAACTTTCGGTCTTTGACGTGTATAATGCCATCTGCTTTGGAGAGTAAATCGCCCCTAGTACGTAATCCCAATCAAGGTTGGGGGATGACTAAGAAGCCGTGTGATCGTTGTAGAGCCGAGCCACACCGACAACTGTATATTACCCGTGATTGTCATCGGGGTGTTATTGGCAGTCTTAGGGTTCGGTCAAGTGTAGGGTCTGATTGCCGTCGTGTATATGGATGGAGGAATCATAGAGGCATTATTGTCTGAAACATTAGCTCCCGTATCGATGAGTGCTTGTTTTTTATATCCCGCGTGGTCAATATCTACGGGAAGTCGGGGAAATATTGAGGTAATATGGGCGCAAGAAGGGACAAAATATGTAGAATTACAGTTGGAGTTGTGTCCGCAGCGACGGGCTCGGGATCCAAAGGCAGCACAATATTGACAACCCGGCCAGTAGTTCGGGAACCGGACGGGCAGTTGACGAGTCTGTCGGGCTGGTACGCCAGGTAGAGTGTTGCTGTCACGGCTAGGTATGTTCTGTACGTCTGCGTGTGTCTGAAAAATCGTCGTATCTCTTGCATTGACGGATTGCTGCCGCCAGACTTGGTGGTGGGTGTAAGACAAAAATTTGTGTGATCGTATGATCGAGAAGGCCTGCCACAAAATGGTGTAGTATGAGGTCCCCTCGATCGACCTGTGGTAGTTTTGGGAAAGCAAGGAATGCTAAGCGACCGAGTTCTCAGGCGAAGTCGTCTACAGATTGGTTGCGAGTCTGGCGAAGGTTCGCGAAACAATTATTGGCGGTCCCCGGACTTAAATGGTTGTCGAAGGGGGTGGATATCAGAGCGGTTGCCATAGGAAATGGGGTGTTAATGTTACCTTCTGCAGTAAGGGCAAGTTTAAGAGTTGGAGGAGAGAGGAATCTTAACATATAACGGGTGTGATTGGTTTAGGGAACGTCGGCGAGGAATAAGGTGAGTTTGATCAGCTATTCCTGAAGGTTTTGGCCGGTTAGTAGGCATCAGTGGCTAGAAGGGGGTCGGGGCGGTTGTCTGTCATATGGGTAGGAGGGTTCTGAGTGTGGGACGTCTTGGGCTGTACAAGAGGTGAGTACGAGTTGACACCGGCTGCCACCAATATAATGTCCTTCTTCCTTCCCGTCACTAGGACATCGACCCTCACCTTCGATATTAGGCGCTGATACGGGGGATGATGCTTCACAGTCCAATAGTGCAGGCTCTGTAAGAGATTCATCCATCTCGGATTTGTCTTGCTGTTGTGATTCATTCATAGCAAGACTCAAAAAAGGAGATAACGTAGAGAGTAGATGATTGTTTATTCCCGAGAATACGTAGTTGATCAAATGTAGACAACTTATAATGATAAACGATATCTGAGAAAGAATTCAATACCAATAGGTAATACAAAAAGTTTGACTTCACCGAATCAGGAAGACTTAAAAGTAAGAACGGGATATTGTCGGACGATTGATCCTTCAAAGGATGTAGGGCATTGAACTGCGGGGAATCGACTACCGCCATGGCCGCTGAGATATGGAATCAAAAAAAAATGAAAGTGAAAGTGATTTTTAAACACCCCGCCGGTTTTAGCCTAACCTGTGCGGTTCAATTTGAACTGATCGCTAAAAAAATGGTGGAAAGGGATAAGGAACAAGAAGAATTCAACGGTAAGAAACTTTAACTTTTGTCATACAGTCGTCATATTTGTATTTTGCAATATAGTGTTGATTATGTTTGATCTTGCTTTATGAAACCACTAGTAGGATTGGTTGCATAAAGCTATATCAAAGCCTAGGCGTCAGGCTTGTTGCGCATTCAAATTTCGTTGAGCAAAAGTGATGTTTTATACGCAAAAAAAACACAAATAACAGGCAGAGGGAAAAAATAAGTTTTTCAAATAAGTTTTAAGGCAAATTCTTCAACAAACATAAAAATATGTAAAAAATAAATGATAAATATGTTTATTGAGTGGGCACTTTTTGGGCGCCGTCAAATCCTTAGAAACTCAGGAAAAAAATAAAAACCCTCTTTTCAGTAACCAATTTAGCTTTATTTTGGTTGTGTGCTTAAATAACAGTGTTCGAAATGAGGAGTTTGTTGTAAGTAAAAACACCTGCCTTCTAAGGTTTAGAAATAGCAGAATTGGAAAATAGAACAACTAGAAAGGGTGGGAATGAATGTGTCTTAGTAAGAATTGTTAGGGTCAATAAAAGTCTGTTATGGGCGTTCGAGATTATTTATTCGATGGAGGTAGAAGCGTATGTGGTCGATTCGAAGGGAGAGACACTTCCAATCAGATGTGAGCGCAGTCGATTCCTGTGTGTCTCTGCCGACTTATCACACTTAGTTGAACTGATCGCTAAATAAGGTGGAAATGGATAAGGAACAAGAAGAGTTCAACGATAAAAAACTTTCAATGTTGTCATACAGTCGTCAAATTTGTATTTGGTAATATAGCGATGATTATGTTTGATCTAGCTTTATGAAAAAACTAGTACTAGTCGTTTCATAAAGCTATATCAAAGCCTAGGTGTCAGGCTTGTTGCGTATTTCAAAGTACGTTGAGCATAATTGGGGTTAAAAACGCAAAAAAACATACAACTAACAGGCAGAGGTAAAAATAAGTTTTGCAAATTATTTTTAAAGCAAATTCTTCAACAATCATAAAAATATGTATAAAAATAAAGGCGCTATCGGAAAACTTTCAAAATTTAAAATTTTCGTAAATTTTTTAAATTAGTTTAAACAGTACATAAAAAGCTGCTTTTATATAATGGATGTATAAGTCATAAAAGGGTGAATCCTTACGTATGTCCAGAGAATGGGCATTTATGGCTTGCTCATACACAGAAATTGTACCACAGAACCAGGTAGTTTTTCCTCTAAGTAAATGCATCCTCATGCATTGCAGGTCATCGAAGGAGGTTCAGAAATGGACATGAAATAACTGCTGGTGAGAGCTTCTGGCCTAGGTATCCAGTTATAGTTAAAGGGCTATCGCAGTCATCGGAAGTGCACGTTTGGATATGAAGCTTGCATTCTTGGTGCAGATAGACGGCAGCTCATCGAGATTACTCAAAAATTGAAATGACAGGCGTGGGGAAGGATCCACCACGGCGTAAAACGCACTCAAAATATGCATGAGTGAATGGTTATTCCGAAGTTGACGTTATCAGAGCCCTTTTGGTCCAATTCGATGTTAGAGAACTGACTTGAAAAAATCCCTATCTTATTCAAAAATAGATGTGTGGTTTTATTCAGCAGATGGCGTTTGATTTTTATTTTAAATTCTAGCAGGGTTCGACTTTTTCTAATAGAACTTAGCAGGGCATCCCATATTGTCGCGTATCTTGTGAAATTAAAGTTGGATCGTAGGGAATTTTTTAATTTAGGAATTTTTGTAATACGTTCTTTATTTCTAGTGTCTCGGAAGCCTTACGATTAAGGCCTGGCAGGCTACGCATTAGCATGTTTAGGTTGTAAAATCGACAACATGAAGGTTTTGCAAATCAGACGTCAGCCGAGACAGATTAGGTAGGACGAGCTTTTAGTGAGAAAAGGGCTAACAAGGGGCTCTGCAAGCAGTTACCGCTGGATGTTGCCTCTTGCAGACCATTTGTCGTTGTCAGGCTTGAGATTCTGTGATTCAAACCGTGGGCCCTCTTTTGCCTGCAGCCAATCAGTGGCCTGATGTATTTTGATTGGCTATGTGTTCTTCAGAGGCTACAGCCGAGGCGCGCGGGGCTCCAACAGGGAACCCACTAAGAGCGTAAGGCGGATAGAAGGCAATGAACACGGCACCAAGTGCGAGTCAACCAAGAGCGTGAGACAGAGGTTGCCAGGCGCAAATACGCGAAGTTTGGCAGATGAAGGCTTCATGAGTCAGCGGTGACGAAGCTACTCGCGGAGGCAGACCGTCACATTAATCTCCAGCTAGGCTAAAAGTGGCGCATAGTGACGCCGAAGGATTGGTCAAGGTCTAAAAGAAACATGAGTAACCAAAAGGTCAGGAAAATATACATTACATCCGCTGTGGGTGGTATATACGGGGGGCACAGGGGAAAAGAGAGTGTGGCCTGCAACTTGAGGCCTAGAGGTTGATGAGGAGAGAGTTACATTTGGGCGATGCGGAATTTGAGGAAGAGGAAGTATGCGGGACGGATGGTTAAGTGGGGCGGAGTTGAAGGTATAGGGGCTTGTGGACCACAGGGCTCGTCAGGCGGAGTGTTCGGGACAGCAACATATGTCGCTCCATGCTCATAACCTCCTCACGAATTCTGCGTGGGATGCAAAAGGTCTTAGTCTCTCCAGAGACAACCAGGAATGGGTCATCGCACGGGATTTCAATGGCCGGCGTACTCTATCACATCGGAGATATACCTGAGAGCAAGTTGCCATGTCTTTCTCGATAGAAGACTCGGAGACTGATGCCTGGGCAGAACTGGGCAGACAGTTCGAATGAATAACCTGAGGCAGTGAAGGAAATTGGTAAGGTTTCTCAACCGCACCATTAGGACTTAGCGAGATCATCTCACCGAAAAGTATGACGATGGGTCCAAAAACGTGTTCAGTGGTAGGAAAATCAAGGTCTGGCTTAAGAGTAGAGTGGGTGCCAAATCGGGTCAGAAAAAGATGGTCCGTCCAGTTTTCCAGATCGTCCGCGACGCGTAGGGAGGCCTTTAGCCGGCGATGGAGCAGCTCGACTACCCCGTTTGCAGCCGGACGACGGGCTGTGTGTGGATGTGGGTAGAGCCTAAAAAGGAGGGGAGACACCGGAAAATATTAGACTCAAATTGGACACCACGACCAGTCATGATAGTGGAGGGGGCACCGAAGATGGCAACCGAACGACTGAGGAACGCTTTGACCACGGTTGAAGTAAAAACATCAGGTAAAAGTATAGCCTCCGGCCATCGGGTGGATATATCCACACAATTCAGGTGAACGTGGCTGAACCTTGCACCAGGGCAGGGGAAGGCGCCAATGGGGGCCTTGTTGTACCACTGGACCTTACTCCGCTGACAGCCGAGACGAAGCTGTGTCCAAACTTTCAAGTCCTCGTGCATCCCAGGCCAAACAAGGCGGTCGGAAACAAGCTTGTCCGGAGCTCAACCCCCGGGGTAGGAAAGTTGTGCAGGGAGGGGAAAATTAGGCACTGAAAGTACGGTATAAAGAGTGGACTATAGGATGGAATGGAGAAGTCGCATAGAATGGTGCCGCTGCCAGGTGTCTGGGGTAGCTCCTAGGGTTGGAGTCCGGAAACATCCTCGTAACAGGGCAAACCAACACGGCGTTGTTCAGTGGCCATCTCAGCGAGGTCAATCCCAGGAGAAAGCTGGAAGGTAGTGGTTTGATAAAAAGCTGATTGATTTCAAATTTGAGAAATGTGTCACACTGCGGCTCAAAATGAAGAAGCCGAGCGCGATGGGCGACTCCAATCAATACTTACTTAACGAATGGTGCCTGTCAAATGCATTCGAACAAAAGGACCACTGAATCACCATTTTGTCTTCCGTAAAGCCCTCCTACCCATTTTTTGAAAATGGAGGCCTATTGAACTCTGCTTAAATTTCCAAGGTTCGAGTTTTTTAGGCTGCCTATTTTCTAGTTCACAATTAATTTCAAAACATCGCTAGCTTTTGCCCTAACAGGACAAGTTCCGCCTACATTATTATATTTTTGTACGTTGTATCTGCACATTGTCATAATTTTATTTCGGTACCAATTTTCGTTTCGACAGTGCCTTCTCGGCCCCATGCAAATATACATTCTAAATGTGTCACGGCGGTCGAAAGGGCATCCAATGTCCTGTTCACCATTTAAATAACTTTTCGTAGATATCGATAAGGAAATATTTGGAATAGTATGCGTAGTTTTTACTCGTTCACGCCTGGAATAAAGAGTTCAGGTTCGACGACTGTGGCTGAAAAAAAGATTAAAAACTGCTGGAGAGGGTTCAAAGGAGGGCAAAAAAGTCGTGAAAGGTCTAAAGTCTGTATCGTACAAATACAGACTTGACGCGCTAAACCATATCCTCTGGTGTACAGGCAGATTTGAGGCAATCTCATGCAGACATACCGTCTCGTGAGGAATCAGAACCGTTCTCTACACTGACGACCTTTTCTCATTGGCCACTGCAACTTTACTGCGTGGGACTTCTCGCAAACTTCAAGGAACCTTATCTCACCTGGATGTTCGTCGCCACTTCTTTTCACAGTGAGTTGGCGGTACCTGGAACGGACTCCCAGAGGATGTCATACGGGCGGACGCGAAAGACACCATCAAACATAAACAGGATTTATATTTGCTTGAGAATAACCACTCATAATTACAGGAAGGCACTGCAACATCATATCAAAGCTTCGCACATACATACAGATAACGGTGATAAATATTGTTTGACATAGGTAATAATCGATCCTTCAAGGTGACGGTGCCTAGATCCTACTGGTACAGAACGATTTTCTTATAGACTTATTTGTAGTAATATATGTATTTCAAGTGGAAAATGTAACGTACCATTTTCAACAGGTTCTTCAAAGACAATGTCCATTACGCTGAAATATATTGAACTATACTGAACTAACAATAGAGGGAGAGGAAGAGCATCAGCCACTTCATTGCGTGTCCCATTGATATGGTGGATGTGCGAGGTGAATTTCAACATAAAATACAGTTTTCAAAGCTCACGAGAGCTAGGTTTGTCAGAGTTGGACTTGAGGGCGAAGGTAAGGGGCCTTGAATCCATGACGAACGTGAACTTCCTGTCTACATGGAAGTGCTGCAAGTTCAAATTGATTCAATTTATTGATGGAAATAGGCCTGGGCCTTTGAATACCCTATGTGTAAAATAAAATTAAGTGCAGTGCACAGAGAAAACATGCAGAATGCAAAAAGTTGAGAGGCGATCATAAAATATAAAAAATAGTGCGCGAGTCTCGAGGTTTAAGTTAAATCTGTCATCGTTCCGACTCATTTTGGAATATGACACTCTCAAGGTTCGTTTTAAAGCTTTCCAGCGATGGTGAGATAACAATGTCTACAGGGAGGGCATTCCATGGTATGGCCCCTATGACAGAGAAGGAGAATTTGCGCACATCTGGTCTCGCCTTCTGGACGCGCCCTTTCAATGGGTGACCTCGGAGATGGGTAATGGCAGCAAATTCAAAGAAGTTTGAGAATTCCAGGCAACAGTCAAATCCCTGCACAATGCGGAATGTCTACAAGAGATCACCACGCATTTTCCTATAACTCAAAGGGAACAGATTAAGATTCATTAAGTGGGTTGGATATGACAAGGAGCTTTCAGTGGCTATCCTTTGTACTCTATCGAGAGAGTTCTGATCTTAAACTGTCCGGGATCTCCAGGCTCATAGAGCATATTTCAAATGCGGCGTAACGAATGTTCAAAAAATATAAGCGAAGAGATCTTCATAGAAATCGTAAAAGGCTCGTCTGATGGCATGCAACACAGCCATTGTGCTCTTCGCCAGTCTCGAGCAGTAATAGGACGGTTTTAATTAATTAATTAATTATTGCCAGTTTATAGGCGCAAAGGTCAAAAGGTATATACAGTAGGAGGTTGAGCTGACAGTGAAAAAAACTCCTGATCGTTATTTATAGTGTTTTGAGAAAAACTGCAGCTTATTGAACGGATTAAAGTTCAGGACAGGGAAGTATTGACACAGGGGCGCGGTGTAGTAATCCTCCTTTCATTGTTTTGGATCAGGTATTCTGTACTAGCAGCAGGTATTCTGGCGAACGGCTGCTAACTGTCGACTGAGGACTAACCCGAATACGGACTGCAGAGCCAGAAATATTGCCTTCAGCATGAAGTCCAACACCGGATTCAGAGTTCGTGGACGCCATCAGAATGGAAGGGAGCTTCCAGAGAATCAGCACCCAAAATTTGTGGAAGGTGTCCTGAATGTAGAAAACTAGTGACAGCTCTCGTAAACAAAGGATCGTTTTGCTGAATTTTAATACTTCTGGGTAATTTATTCCAGATTTCTATAGCGTTTACCGAAAAAAACTGACGGTATCTAACGGTGCGTGCCAAAGGAAGAAATAAGAATACATCTCTATGATTGGTGCGCCGAGAGTGGTCGAGCTGCCTCACGGATGTAAGGGGGTTAAAGGTAAAACTGTTTAATAGTTAATACAGTAAAAAAGTCCCTTCTGTAATCTACGAAGCCACAACGGGTCGAGGCTTGTAAGCTCGCAGCGTTGTTGGTAGGACAGGTTTCTGTGCTCTGAAGTGAAAACTCTTTTAGTAAAGAAGTGCTGGACTGATTCTATTTTCCTACGTTCACTCGGGTGCAGAAGGCTAAATAAAAACGAGCAGTATTCCAGACTAGGTCTGTCATACATTTTATAAAGGCTGGTCCTTATATTGACAGTTTTAAAATTACAGAGAATAAACCCAGTGGTTTGGCAGGCTTTCGAGACAATCAAGGCGCAGTGCTCTAACAGATTAAGACTACTAGAACATGATATGCCCAGATCCTTTATCACCCCGGGCATATTTAGGTCATGACCGTCTATGCTTAGATGAGGCTGATGGTTGTCACCACTAACCATAACGGAGCACTTGTGCCAAGAAAGCGAAAAGTGCCATGTGCGACACCACTAAGCGAAGGCTTGAAGATCCTTTTTTAAGAGCTCAAGCAAGATTTGGCGATCAGACGGTTTATATCGATAGACAACTTTTAAAACCATCAGCATAAATAAAGGGCCTACCCTACTGAAAACAATCAGGAACATCGTTCGCATAAAGGCAAAAAAGAAGCGGGCCGAGTACGCTACTCTGAATAACTCCACCCCTCACGTGCGTGGGGTTGGAGATAAGGTCGGAAATTTTAACTGGCTGTGCACGAGCATTGAAATAGGAGGATATTAGGTTCAGAAGATTATTACATATGCCGAAGGAGGTAAGTTTCAGCAGGAGGAGAAACCCATGTTAAGGTGGTGGTCATCAGTACACCAAGGTACTTTTGGGTTTCAATGTCTTCTAAGTCTCCACCGTTTAAAAAGTACATTCTACTGCTAGCATATCTGGATGGAACCGCAAAAAGCCAATGATTCGACCACTCCTGCAACCGGGTTAACTTGATCTGTTGTTTATCTTCGTCAGCAGGGCTCTGGATTACAATCGAGATTTTCATGTCGTCGGCAAACATTGCTGTTGTACAGTCCAGATCCCTGACATAATCGTTCAGGTATATTAGGATCAGTATTGACCCTAGTACTGAACCCTGGGGAACCCCACTCTCGACCGCAGCAGAACGTAACCTCTCTTGGCCAATGCACACAACCTGGCGCCGACATATGAGGGAGTTTTCGATCCATTTGAAGAGGTTACCTCTGCTTGTTATTCGTTCTAGCTTGTACAACAGTCTCTGGTGCGGCACAATATCGAAGGACTTTTTAAAGTCAATGAAGGCGATGTGCACCACGTTGATAACAAATAATGAGTCTCTAGGAATTGCATCAATTCATTCTTTATGATCCTTTCCATAACCTTGCCTGCAATTTGTCACTGACGCACGCTTACCGATTTTTTTGTTGAAACCACCCGAGTACAAAAAGTCCATAGCAACGTCAACTGGGCGTCTATGCATGAGAGCATTTTTAGGAGAAAATTATGAAAACGTTTCTGTCTGCCAAAAGCCTTGCTGGCGACTAAGTGAACAAGCGAATCGAGGCATCTGCAATCCTGAGAGGGAACATCAGGTATGTTACCACCGAACACGTTGCCGAGTATAGATTAAATAGATCCAAACTTCATCATGAAGTCGTTGCAGTTCTGTAAAGCGGACAGATCTATCTGATTAGCTTTAACTATGGGTTGCATATTTGAGTCAATCAAGCAACGCTTGGGGCCTGAGGCAGGTGGTTTACGACGAATTGAGGTTGTTGGGTTCATTGTTCGTCTAAAGATATGAGTGCAATCTGCGCAGAATACGGAGAGTAAAACAAATTTTGCTGCTATTGATTTCAAACTGGATGATATGTTGACAGTATAAACGCTTATTGCAAATAACTGATTGTTGGAAATTAATAATGTTTTTAAAATTTCAACTCTAATTCTATGTTCGAGCTTTATAATTTTACTTTCGTACGTGGATTTATAAGGATAGCAAGTGAGGCTACTTTGGGTGTAAGACTAAATATTTCCGCCTATTGTAAAATATAACAATCACAGGTATACGCAGTTGTTCAGAGGCTAGAAATAGAAATATTTATCAGCACTATAGACAATATTACCGAAATCCAGTGTCAGATCCTGTAAAGAATGGTGATGCAGTTCAATGGATATTATTTATAAACAATTAACAAATATTCGTTAATTCTGAAATTGACCTGTGCACCTTGACCTTGACCTTGGGCCTATCTTGGTTGCGGGGGTTTGGGCAGCACCACACAGCATGTTGGTCGCTCCATTTGTCTCGTACAGGTAGT